>PVKS010003297.1:0-105765 GCA_004027875.1 Aplodontia rufa | reverse complement strand
GAGAGAGAGAAACTAAATTTTATCTAGTTTTTTCATGTGGCTTTCATTGCTTCCACACTTTGCTGTATACATGGTGCTGGGGTTAGAACCTGTGTCCTCACACATGCCAGGCAAGCGCTGTAACCACTGAGCCACCATGCCAGCCCCTCTACTTATTCTTGCTGCTGGATTTTTACCTTTAATGCCTTCAAGTTGGCCATTTACTTGGCCAAGTTATTTAAATGGCCTGAGCCTCAGTTACTTTGAAACACATTGAACCTCTCAGAGTTTAATTTCCTCCTCTTTGAAGGCTTTTTATGAAAATTAAATGAGATAACGTGGAGGGAGCTTTACCAATTCCATCTCCAAGCTCTTTGAAAAAAAAAAAAATACCCACATTTGCCATAGTTCTGTCAAATACAGAGAAAAGACACCTCTTCCTACTCATGGCTAATGAGACTAAACATGTTTAAACAGCCGGTTCTCATTATACAAATCAAAATGCTCTCCCAAACTCTTCTATAAATGCTCTGTAAAAAAGGTCTGATTCTCGGCCTCCAGTGTTTGTGTTTTACATGTAAAAATAAGGTCCCAGCCTACAGAATGTGTTTTCCCCCACTTCTTTTTTAATAGTTGTATTTCCAGCTGGTTTTATTTAAGGCTATGTTTTTGATCTCTTTTCAATTCTGGGCCTTGATCCAACTTGACTGTCAATATTTCAAAAGCTCCCTTGGAGACAGTCTTGCTTGGAAGATGGCCCATACCAACCAGGAGAACTGGTCTACCTCCTCTGAGAGTTTGTGAATGTGCCAGGGTTCCAGACCCACGGCTGCCATGCATCAGCCAGGGAAGTCATCAGTCTATAGGGGTGCTGCTCGGGGCACTTCAGCCCCGTGAAACACCAGCGCCACAAGGGCTTCTGTGATGAATTCAGTCCACTGGACTCACTCGACAGATGAGAACACTGAGGCTGAGAGAAGGGAGGCAGCTTCCTCAAGACATGTACCTGCCAATTCTCCATTCAGTCCTCGATCCACAACACTGTGTCACACCCCCATGATAGGATTCAAACAACAAAATGAAGCAGAGCTCTGTGCTCTTAGGATTGCCAACTTTTTCTTGCAATGGAGCATTAAGTATTTTTATGTTCTTTCCAACCTTAGTTTTCAGCAATACACCTGTCACATCAATGCTCATTTGGGAAACTTTTTTAGTATCAATTTCTCTCAACTAGTTCCACAAGGTCATCCCAGTCATCTACCTATTGCCAGGTACTAGTTATGCCGATCCTGGTTATCACCAATGCCACCCATGATCTTCCTTCTGCATGCCACCTCAGTCTGTCAGACGACTCTACCTCCTGACCCTCATCCAACATCTCATCCTCACACTACCTCCAATCACCAATCCATTAATCAACCTCTATCAAGAAATCTATGTCAACCTTCATGCCTTTTTCACATTTAAAAAAACTGACTACAGGGCTAAGAATGTAGCTCAGTGGTACAGGACTTGCCTGATGTGTGAGACCCTGGGTTCAACTCACAGTGCATGTGCACGCACACAAACACACACACACACACACACTAATGCAAAATGACAACATAAAAATAAATTTAAAATTCTACATGGAAAAAGATAGCACAGACAAAAATCAAGATGCAGACAATAAACAGGAAAGTATTTGCAGATTTTATTATTAGACTTCCTGGCTAATATCCTAAACATGAGCTGCAATTCTGGAAAGCAGTAAGAAATTAAACATTCACAATAACCTAATAGAAAAGCGAGTAAAACCTGTATAGAGGCAATTTTGAAAGAAGATAGTGAAGCTTCTAAAATCCTGAAAACACCCACAAATAAATACATTCAGATTGACGCTTAGAAGAATATCATTTTTAAAACTAATTTGTTCACAAAGATCTCATAGTTTGATAAAACCTACAAGTGGAAAAAACAGTTTTAAACATCAGTGATAGAAGTTTATATTGGTACAACTTTAGGCGAAAATAGATAGCACTTCCTAGTAAATTAAAACTCAAATGAAGTTGACTGAAAAATTTCAGCTTTGGGAAGCTACTTCACAGATAAACTTGAACACGTGTGAAATGATGTGTGTTCCACAGTGCTCAGTAGTGCTTTTTTTTTCAGTAGCAACAGATTGCATATGATACAAATCTCTATTAATAAAAAATGGATCCAAAACAAGCAGAACCAGAGAAACACTGAATGTTATATTGAGCAGTCATGGAAAAGAATGAGCCAACTCTATATGCTGATTTGAATGGTGTATACATTTTAAGTTGGAAAAGTTAAAAGTAGAGGTGTATTTTTAGCATGCTCCCATTTATGGGGAAATTTTAAAACAGGTACAAGTTTGGTTTTACATGCATGGAATATCTGTGCAAGACAACAGGGAAATTGGCAATGCTAGTTGCTTCTGGAAATGAGAGCTAGAGAGTAGAAAGTCGTGGGGGGTAAATAGAGAATTTATTTCTCCTGTGTTCTCTTTTACCTGCTTGACTTCTGTGCCATATATGCTGCTTTTAAGAACATAATCAAAACCAATGAGAGGAAGAAGTTAACAAACAAATAAGACACTCCCAAGTGACCTTTACATCACTTTATTTTAATTTTCTGCATCACGTTTATCACTTAAATTGTCTTTTTTTAATGGTGGATTTTTTTGTGTGGGTTAGAAGTAGGAGCACTCCCAGTGCACCCAGATCGCACAGCTGGGGCATGTGGTGGTGTGCGGAATTCCACCCCATACTTGACTCTTCAGCAGTGCCCAGGGTACAGTAGCATATGGGCCACCAGCCTTTCTGGCGTGCATCATTAGTCCCAAGCTTTAGAGCAGTGTTGCGCACAGTGGAAGTTCAGTGTTTATTTGTAAGATGGGTAAGCACAGGGCACAGCATGGACCTCACAGGGAACATCCGCAGGTAAGTGGATGGCAGCATCCTCTGCAGAGAGCCGAGGTGCACGAACTCCTCAGTTCAGTCCCTCTCCTTCCTGAGCTCCACCTCCTGCTGCCTGGTATACAGGGTCTTGAAATCATTGTGTGTCCTTTCTAAACATTTTTATTGGTGAATTACAATCACACACAACAGTAAGCCTCCCTGTGATATACCCGCAACTGCCCAAAGCATAGTGTGGTCTGTTTCACTTTTTAATATTGTTGTCTCCCTGGGAGAGATTGTGAGGTCATCCTTACAACCCCTTCCTGAGAAAATGTGGAAAACTCTCACATGGTTTCAAGATTAAGTTCAATTGCACCCGGAGAACTGACTTGTTTGAATCAAACCATGAGCTACTGATAGGAAAGGATGTGTGCCTATAAAAAGATAATCCGGTGGGATTGTTTGGGACCATATTATCCATGTCCCTGCTCCACATCTAAATCAGTCACATGGCACCTGCTGCAAATGAGCTGTTGGGTACTGGAGGAATCTTAGGGCAGCAGTAGGCCTTTCCTTCTAGCACACGTTTCTTAAAGCTGGTCTCCCCTTTCATCTCCCTCGGGTTGTTTTTTCTTTGTTCTTTGTTTTGTTCCATTTCTGAGCAACTTGACAGCTGGCAGGTCCAGTCTTGCCTTCTTAACTTCACTTACTGCTTCTAATTTCATCTCTTCTCAGAACAATCAAAGGTTACCAGGGAAAATGATCAGGCCAACATGTACATAATGGAAGGTTTTGATTTAGAATGCTAAATTTATATGCATTACTCCCAACCTGCAAAACAGCTCAACCTCTCTCCCATATGGTGAGAAGCCTTGGGCACCAGTTCCTATAGCCCACTAGCCACTCAGTCTCTAAGTTGGGGACTGTGACCCATGTGGTTGAAAGCATGTTTTGAAGTGAGAAAAGCACTAGAATTGGAGTTGGGATTGTGCTTTTCTTGAGTCTCCTCTATCAGTTAAAAAACATCCCCAAGATTCTTAATGATATGGGGACTCAGTTTCATCATCACAGTAGGAATGAAAACTTTCATTCTATACAGCTTCAGTGGGAACTTATTTATTCTTTGCAAAATATTTTTTGAAAATTCATAGAGATTATAGCAGTGGTTGGAATAAATTATTAAGTGAGAGAACATATGTGAATTCAAGATATAGAACTTTCAATAAAATATATAATCAAAGTTTATGGGGAGACCAGAGGTATGAATGGTTAATTTCTAATTGCAAACATTAAAGCAGTTTTTAGGGAAAATACGAATATATAAGAAAGGCCTTGAAAGATGGAATAGGACTTTGATTTCCTAAAAAAGAATAGAAAGACCTGTTTATTTATTCAAGGTATATTTACTAAGAAACTACGATGTTTCAGATAATTAAATGTTATATATACAGTGTTTTGGCTCCTTTTTTGCTGCAAAGATCAAAAGAGCTAACAAGAACAATTAGAGGAGAAAATATGTGTTTGGGGACTTACAGTTTCCGGAGTGTCAGTGCACAGACAGCCGACTCCATTCCTTGAGGCCCAAGGTTAGGGAGAACATCATGGCAGAAGAGTGTGGTGGGGGACAATGACTCAGGACATCACACCAGGAAGCAGAGAGATTCCACTCACCAGAGACAAAATGTATATATCCCAAAGACATGCCCCTAAGGAGCCACCACCTCCAGCCACACCCTACTTGCCTGAAATCATCACTCAGCTAATCTCCTGAAGGGATTAATTCTCTGATTGGGTTAAGGCTCTCATGACCCAATCATTTCACCTCTGAACATTCTTGCACTATCTCATACATGAGCTCTTGGGGGACAGGTCACAGCTGAACCATAGCATACAGTCATTAACAAAAGAATGCAAGCCCTAGAGAAACTTAGCTAAGGGAAAGATACATAATAAACACACACATACAATACTATACATTTGTTCAAGAGATGTCACTAAGAAAGTGACAGTGGATTAAAATCTGCAGGAGGCAGGGGAGTAAGTCAGGATGTAAACAATGGAGACTATGTGAAATTTATGGGCCTGGATGTGTATTTTTTAAAGACAGAGAGATGGGGGGAGAGGTCCTGAATGTATTTTGCAGCAAGAGTCAATAGGGGTTGCTGGTAGGCTGAAAGTAGGGCATTAATGGAACAGTCTTTGTGAGAAGATGAAAGCTCTTATTTGGCATGTTTAATTTAAATCAATTAAACACTTGAGTGGAGAAGTCTCATGTTCAAGAAAGAAGTTTGGGTCGAAGGTAAAATCGGAGCCATCAGAATGAAGATAAGATTTAAAACTGCAGAATGGATGCCCTTGGCACTGAGACTCAGGAAAAAAGATCAAGTACTGCCCCCCCGCCCAGACAGTCTGCACCATGAGGCTGAGGAGGGGAAGCGCAATCAACAGTTAGGACCCAGAAGGACACCCAGAAGGATGCACACAGAATCAATCGGGAGAGTCTGGGAAGGGAAGGGAAGACACAGCATAACGAAGGAGAGAAAAATCAAAAGTGGCAAACGCCTGCGCTGAACCAAAGAAGACACATGCATTAAACCAACTAACATTAACCGAGGACCTACTGTGTGCTGGCACTGTCCAAAACAGATGAATGGCCTGGCTCTACTGTAATTTACACTTCATCAATGAAGACACGGCCTCAGGAGCCTGTATGCGGATGCCACCTGTCCTTGATGAAGGCCTCTTCTCTGCTTGTGGGGAAAGCCTAGGAGGAATAGGTCCAGGCACGAATGAAGGAGAGAATAAGGCACAATGAGCAAAGGCACGGCTGCCAAGCTTTGCTGTGATGGTTACTTTTCAGTAGACTGAGCAAGCACATTTCCCTCCCTAAGTCGAAGGCCCAAATAGAACCAAAAGGCTAACCCTCTCCCGCATCACCAAGAATTCTTTCTGTCTGTCTGCCTGCCTTCGAACCGGAACACAGGCTTTGTCCTGGTTTTGGACATAAACTGAGACATCTGCTCCCCTCGGTCTCTAGGCTGCCAAGCCACCCTCTTAGTCTGGGGACTCGTCTGCTCCGTCATCATGAGCCAATTCCTTAGGATAACCATCTTCCTGTTCATCTGTCTTACCTAGATCTGTTTATCTCTACCTTCCAGTGTGTCGATTTTACCCACTTATCTACCTATCTGTCCTATTAACCCTGTTTCTCTGAAGGGTCTCAACTAAGGCAGAGAAAAGGAGCATTTTGCTTTGTTGTGACTTATAAAACGACCACATGCTGTGTGTCTCTCTGTGCTCTGAGAGGGGAGCGAAGGGGTACAGGAGGAAGCAGGGGGTTTGGACTGATGCTCTCGGAAAGAGGAGAAGAGATCGGCTCTGAGGCACAAGCATAGACCCAGGCTGTGTTGGGCTAGACTGTCCCCCTCTCAAAAATGCATTCAATCATGACTCTTGGTTCTGGTGAGTGGCCTCTCTTGGAGGTAGATCCTGTACAGATGTAATTAAGATGTAACCTTAATGGATCAAGCTAGACCAAAAGCAAGGGCTGATATCCTTATAAAACTGCCATGTGATTGCATAGAGTGACACATGGGGAAGACAGATCACTTTGAGAAAAGAGAGGCAGACACTGGTGTGATGTGCTCCCAAGCCAAGGAACACTGTAGATTCTCAGCAACTAAAACAAGCTAGCAGGTGGCAGGGAAGGACCCACCTACAGAATGTGGCTTTATCATCAGCTTAATCTCAAACTTCTAGTCCCCAGAGAAAATAAGTTGAAAATCAGCTTGGGATACTCTGTTTTAGCAGCCCTGGAAACTAATGTGCTGTCCTGAGCAGCATCTAGAGCCCCTTCGGGAAAGGCAGCTACAAAGTTATGGAAATATAAAATTCATCCTGTGATTAAAAATGGTGAATTATTTTATGGACTTGATGTCAAAATGCATTGATGAATATTGTGCAGTGCTATATAGGCATTAGGGTATCAACCCTTTGTCTTTCTGTTTTTCCAATTTACTGGCCTATAGAGCCCACATGCATGGAAGTTAGCCAAAAGGGAAATAAGCATCCATTCTATAAATTTTTGCAAGTCCTGTGCGCCTTCCAGTCCAGTGGTCTCTGGTGAGCACTGCAATGGAAGCCAAATGAGTTCTTCTTGTCCCCAATAACCCAGAATTTTGAGACATTGACTTGGCTGTTCATTATGTTCATGTGGGCTCCACAGGGCTGTCAGGATAGGATGCCTGCTATGCAGTACTGACCTGCTCCTGAAGATCCTGGCTCCATCCAAGGGCATAGCTCCTTGGAGGAGGTGTGAGGAAGAAAATAAAGACAGAGCTCAGAAATGAACCCTACGTCCATCTCCCTGGAGAGGAATAATGGACACTGCTTTCTCTCTGAAAGCCTGGAGAAGAGTTAGGAGTTCTTGTCTAATAATGATGGGTCTTAAGTATCAGCAAAGAGATTATATTTCAACTCACCAGCAAAGATGACTCGTAGCTGGGGAGATCTGAATTTCCATAATGCTGTGCAGTACTTAATAGTACCCAGTGGGCAGAGATAGTTATGGCGCTTCTTAGTCCAATTACAATGGAGTCTCAGCCAAAAAGCTCTATGTGAAGAAGTGTTTGACTCTTGGCCAACACGATATTTAACACAGCAAAATCCTAACAAAGCAAAAAATGCAGACTCCTCATCAACCCTTTAAATAGCCCTTTTATTCTTAAAAAAAATCCCAAGCTTTGGCTCTGGAATATCAGCCCTTAAATTCTGACTCTCACACTAATTAGATGATCTTGAGAAAGATACTTCGCCTTCTTAACTCACCTCTGTCATTTGACAGGGAGGGTTGATACTTGCTCTAAATACAGCACCTGTTTAGCCTGATCATGTGCCCTCTGTATTCAGGCCTATCTGTTGCCTCTCCTTAATCAAATATGGACATGCACTTGATATCTTGATATTTACATATTTTCTTAGTATTCTGAGACCATCCTAAATTCATATATCTTTAGGTATCAAAGTTTTTGTAATTTCCCTTGGATTTCTTTAATTGTAATGAGGAGTTAAGTTTTTGTACCATCGTAAATGCACATATAGTAACAACATGATATGCCTTTGATCCTTCTCCAGATTCATCCCCACATCACCCACATGGCAATATATTGACTCTCCTATAGTTCCCCTCTAAACAGATATAAATGATTGTACATTTTGCAGACTTAAATGGTTGCATAAGTATTATTTGGCTTCTCTGGGGAGTAAAAAGCAAACTACATTATTGATTCCTCTCCTAGATCCCTCCCTATCATACCCCTCTTTCCCCTTCCTCCCTCCTCTTCCCTTGTTCCCCATCATAGCGATGTTTCTACTAGATTACCTATTGCTTTGATGTTGGTGAGTCTAGCACATGAGCTTGACATTTAACCCACACCTGGATCATACAGTGGATCCACCTCTAATTTTTTGAGGAGTCTCTACACTGCTTTATAGAGCAACTGGACCAGTCTGCAGTTCCACCAACTGCATGTTAGTGTTCCTATTCCCCACAACCCCTCCAGCATCTGTGCAAACTCAACTCCACGGCTGTTAGCTGTGTTCCAGGGCAATGGCTTGACCTCTATGAACTCAGTTTGCTAGCGCAATGGGGGAAATGGTTTCCCCACCATCATGCTGGCTTTCATCCCTCCAGCAACACCTGGGGACCTCCCTCTCCTTTCTCCTTGTCCTACTGAGACTTTGTTTAATCTCATTTTTTTAATTAAGAATTTGTTGTATACTCATAAATGCATATAAAGTAACATGATATGCATAAACCATAATTACCCCCAAGTCACTCACATCCTAGACTCTTGATTCTTCCATATTATGCCCCTAACAAATATAAATGTGTATATATATGTTTTGTAAATTTTCCAGAATTAAATTATTGCATACCTAATATTTGACTTCTCAGGTGGGTAAAGAGTATACTGCATTGTTGTCTCCCTAGATCCCTCCCTATCGTCTGTCCCTCTCCCATTCCCCTATTTCTCCCCTCTCCTTACTCCACTACATGTCTATGGTTTCCCTAGTTTATGTGTTGCTATGCACTTGGTGGGTCTAATACATGAGTTGGACTACCTTTCACCCAAGTTTTGATTTAGCTCTGGCCTCCAAAAATGAGGGGAAACATTCTACCCTTGACTCTCTGGGTTTGGCTAACTTTGCTCAGCATGATTTCTTCCATTGCCACCCACTCACCTTCAAAGGCCACAATATGGTTGTTTCTCATAGGTGAGTAGAATTCCACAGTGCATATATACCACAGTTTTGGATCCATTCATCCAGTGAGTAGCATATGGGTTGGTTCCATAATCTAGCTATTGTAAATTGAGCTGCTATGAACATCAATTTTGCTGTGTTGCTGTAATGTGCTGATTTAACTCCTCTGGGAAAATACCCAGGAGAGGGATAGCTGGTTCATATGGTGGATCTGACCATAATTTTTTGAAGAGTCTCCACACTGCTTTCCAGAGTGGCTGGACCAGTCTGCAGTTCCACCAACAGTTGTGCTAGTGTTCCTATTTCCCCACAGCCCACCCAGCATGTTACTGTTTGTCTTCTTCATCTTTGCCAGTCTGAGTGGAGTGAGGTGAAATTTTAACATAGTTTTGATTTGCGTTTCTCTGATAACTAATGATTTAGAACACCTTTGCGTGCATTCATTGGCTTGCTCAGTTTCCTCTGTTGAGAAGTTTCTGTTTAGCTCTCTGGTACATTTAATAATTAGATTGTTTCTGTTTTTGGTATTAAGTTTTTTGTGTTCTTTGTAAATTCTGGATATTATTCCCCTTTTGGAGGAATCACAGGCCATGATTATCTCCCATTCTGTAGATTCTTTCTTGACAGTTTGACCAATTCTTTGGTTGAGCAAAAGCTTTTTTAATTTAATGTCATCCCACTCATTAATTCTTGACTTTAATCCTTTCTCTTTGGGAGTCTTGTTGTGGAAATCATTGCCAACTCCTACATGTTCGAGTGTTGATCCTAATTTTTATTCTAGCAGTTGTATGGTAACTGTTTCAACTCCTAATTCCTTGATCCATTTTGATTTGATTTTTATGCAAGGTGAGAGATAAGACTCTAACTGCAACTTTCTGCAAGTGCCTGTCCACTTTGTCCAGCACCATTTGTTAAATACTCCGTCTCTCCTCCATGCTATATTTTGACCCTCTTTGTCAAATACCAGATGTTTAAAGATTTATGGGTTTGTCTCAGAGTCTTCTATTCTGTTCCATTGGTCTTCCTTCCTATTTTGATATGAGTACCGTGCTGTTTTTGTTATTACAGCTGTATAATATAATTTTAGATCTGGTATTGTATATTCACCTGTTTGTCTTCATTGCTTAGTAAGGTTTTGGCTAGTCTGTGTTTCTTGTTATTCCAAGTGATTTTGAGAATTGCTTTTCTATATCTGTAAAGAATGACATTGGCATCTTACTGGGGATTGCATTGAATCTGCATAGCACTTTTTGCAGAAGGGCCATTTTAATTATATTAATCTTGCTTGATCAACAGCATAGACTATCTTTCCCTATTCTCAAGTTTTCAGTCTCTTCCTTCAATAATCAATAATTTTGTTGTAGAGGTCTTTTTCTTCTCTGTTAGATTAATTCCCAAGTATTTTATTATTTTTGAAGATATTACGACTATGGCTGATTTCCTGATTTCTTCTTCTGCCCTATTATTTTTAGTGAATGGTAAAGCTATTGATTTGTGGATGTTGATCTTGTAGCTGGCTACTCTGCTAAATCTGTTCATAAGCTCAATCAGTTTTCTGGTGGGACTTTCTTGTATATTCCAGATATATGACCATGCCATCAGCATAAAGGAGCCTGCAAGTATAGTGTCAGCTTGGCAGGGCTGCTCTAGGTGGGGGTCCTATTATAGCATGTCTTGGGCTCCTGCTGGGCCCAGGACCAGAAAAGATATATACACTTTATCTAGGAAAGAAGTCTACTTTCCTTATGAAAAAATCATGGCAGGCAGAGTTAAATGGATTCCTCGGTCAGCAGTCCAACATGGATCTTTTGACAAAAATAAAGGGGCATTCAGTCCTGGTGGACAGCTTGTTTCAAAACATGAGAAGAAATCTAGAAAAGTAGCTCATTGGTACAGCCCTTGCATAGTACATGTGAGGCTCCAAGTGCACCCACCAGTACTGAAAAAAATACACGTATGTTAACAGAGATGAGAAGTCAGACAAATCAGGGAAATAAATGAATGATTCCCCACCTTAGGTTATAGCAGAAAAATAAATGGCCAGGTTATTTAATCATTCATATGTCCCCTTCAAGGACTCAATGTTTATTTTCATAAAGTATAAAAAATATGATTTTTTTCTCTGGTAAATGATTTTAAATTTGTCCTAGAGGAACCTTATGTTAGCTTGGTGAATCCCTCCACTGATCACCAAGTTGTGGCTCCAGAAATTTCAGACAGTTGACCTAATTGGAGATACTGCACCTGAAATGAATTGCACTGCTGGGACCCTCAAAACTGCTTGGGCTAATTAACAGGAAGTAGCTTTGAACTCTTTGCTCTGTTGGGTTTTTGGTAGTTACTAAATGACTGGATCAAGTCCAAAGGCAGTGAGGAGCACCTGAGAGTTTCAGGACATATTTCCCAGGTGTTCTCAAGAATGGGAGGACAGAAGCCATTTCCATTCCCAGCACAGAAGAGTTTACTTTAATTTTAATTATAGCCCATATATAAGCCTGGAGTGTAAGCAAGGGAGAAAAAGTCCGTTAGTTCAGTGAAGAACACTTGGATCATACATTCACGGCTTCCATTGAAATCAGTTAAGTAAGTTTAAAAAAGTCTGCAAAAGATTATGCACATTGAGCGTCTGCATGTGTTTGTTTCATCTCAGCCTCATTCTATCTTGGCTCTGCTTTTAGCCTAGCCCCAGATTCTAATCCTGCTTTACCACTCACTGCCTGTCTACGAACTCTTTGAATCTTCATCTGTTTTCATCTATACAATGGTCCATTCACACTTACCTTTTCCATTTTTTATGGTAGTTATGTTTCAAGTGACAGTGGAGGCTTGACGATATGCAGTGGTTTAAAAAAACAGTGTACTATGATCCTCCATGGTTTCATGGATGGCTGGGGCCAGCTGGACAATTCTTGTTTGAGTTCTTTCATGCAGCTACAAACAGATGGCAGTGGGGACTGGAATCTGACATGCAAACGGAGACACCCGGGGCTAGCTGAGATTCTTTCCTTCCACATGGCCTCTCTCTATGCCCAGTTTAAGCACAACAGCATCCTTCTCCAAGGTCAAGGGTTACAAGAGATGCAGCAAGATGCTTTAGGACTTCTTAGGTCATAGCCACAGAAGCCCAAAGATCACCTCTACCATACTCTGTTGATTAAGTAAATCATAAAGCCCCACCCACAAAGGAAGAAAGGAAAATTTAACTCCATGTTCAGGTCAGTTGAAGCATGCCTGTATAGGGAGGGAAAGAACTGAAGGCTCTGAATGCAGAGATTACCAACTGCAACTGCTGTTCTAATATTTTTCCAGTTGTTGGTCCCCCATCCATCCACCCATCTCTCCATCCATACATCTATGGATCCATCCATCCATCCATCCACTCATCCACCTACCCATCATCCACACATCTGTCATCCATCCATCCACCCACCCATCCATCCATTCACCTACTCATCCATCCATTCATCTATCCATCCATCCATCCACTGATTAATCCATCCATCCATTCATCCACCCATTCATCTATCCACCTACCCTTCTATCCACCCATCCCTCCACCCTTCCAATCATCCATTCATTAAACAAGAACTTAATGACTACTATGGGTCCATCACTATTCTGGGTACGAATGATAAAATAATGAAAAGACAGGTACTAAGTTTAACTTCATAAATGTCAGTGAGAGACACAGAAACAGTAACAAATAAATAGGTATACAGAATCTAACCATAATGGTATACTTGATCAAAGCAGTTTTTTATTAGCTTCATTCAGATTGATGATAAGCCCTGAATGTTCTCTCTGAGACAGAGGCTCTGATAACGAGTGGCAATTGCAGAAGACCAAGATCAAGTGGGGATACTTCCCATTTCCACATAAGTTGGCAGGGGGCAGATGTCACACATGAACAAGGCTGAGGCTTTTCCTGGACAACCCTCTTAATTAAAATAGAGCTCACATTCCCTCCTCCTGGTTTCCTGCTGCTTGCTCTCTCTATGTTACTGAGGCACCGTACACATCTGACACACTGTCCTTTCTTAATTTCTGGATTTATTCACTATCTGCCTCCCCCATCACATGTAAGCCCCATGAAGGAGGAAATGCTTTTGTGATTTGCTTCCTGTTGTTTCTAGAACAATGGCTAGTAGATGATGGGCAGTGAAAATATTTTAGTGAATGAATACATAAATTCCCTTCAGTCTAATAGGCTGTGTAAAGTATTCCACAGATTAAAAACCAGTCTTACACCCAATGTTGGATGCTTTGTGCATGGAAAGCATTGCACAGTGTCAAGGAAACTTGGATTTTGTTGACCATCTTGCTGCTGACTTCCTGCTTGACTCTGGACAAGTCACTTCACAACTGTCAATTTCCTCATATTCAGAACAAAGATCTTGACTTTTGTAGCTTTCTCCTATTAAAAGTGCCCATAAATTTCTGATTTTTTTGTATAATAAAATCATTAGATGAAGGCTCAAGACTTAACTTGATTGATCTTATTCACATAAGAGAGGGCCACGGGAGGAAAGAAAGAGAAGATGCTTGGAGGCTGCAGGATTTCTGGGGCATGTTCCATAGAAGATGTCTGTTTCTCTTCAAGAGAACAGAAATGAAGGAGAAACAAGATTCTCCCTCTAGGACACAAGTACCAGGTGGTAGCAAAAAAGATGCATCAAGCACTTTTTATAGCTGAGCAGCTTATCTTCTGTTATGGATGGACCTAGCTCAGTTCACTCCAAGCAAAGGATTTCTATCAGGGCTTTGGAGGAGGAAAGAATCAGAACATTCATTTTAGAAGGTGGGAGAAGCCATTCCAGAGGCTCATTTCCATTCCCACCACTGAGGAAGCTTTCTACCAGATGGCTCTGGCCAGGTGCATGGTGGAGGAGCTGTATCAGTTGGTAACAGAGGAGCAAGGTGCAGGGTAGAGGGGACACATCAGTGGGTAACAGAGGAGCAGAGCCCTTCACCTCTGCCATTGTGCCATGCAGGCACATGGCTGTAGTACCAAGGCACCTGGAGTTGTTATAAAGTTTTGCCGAACTTCTTCTGCCTTGCAAATGTGTGTGTGTGTGTGTGTGTGTGTGTGTGTGTGTGTGTTTAGCACAGTTTAACATTACTCAAGATGGATCAAAGAGAGAATTCTTACAGAAGCCCAAGAACAGAAGTGATGGTAAGTATGTGCTCTTGGAGCCTGGGCTCAAACTATGGCCCTCCAGACCCAGGACTTGGTTTAGAGACACCAGCAGCTGGGTGCCTGTTTTCTTACTCAGTTGCTCAGTAGTCAATATGGTTAGGTATGCCCTCACTCCCACTACCACTTATTTCTGTCCCTTCTTATTCCAAATTTCAACCTGTGTCTGAAGTGGTAAGCATCAGAAATGTGCAAATTCTATAACATTCTAACATCTCAGTGAGTTCCAAACAAATTAACACAAATAAGCAACAACATGACATATCATTGTCAAATAGCTTAAGGTCCAGATAAAGAGAAAGTCTCAAAATCAGCCAGGAGGAATAAAGACACATTATAAAACAGGAGAACAGTAATTATCAGAAGAAAAATGAGAAAGAATGCAGTGAAATGCCATCCTTAAAGTACATACTGGAGGAAACAAGGAAGAAGGGAAAGGCCCTTTAGTGCCAAAATCCCATACCAACAAAAAATTTTACTTTCCAAGGCATGAAAATAGATAATTTTTGGATAAAAGAAAACTAAGAGAATTCATTAACAGCAAACTTCCACTATGAGAAATGTCAAAAGACATTTGTAATGGAAGTACTGACCAGCACAATAGGACAAGAAAAAATAAAGATGAAAGACATGAAGATTTACATTAAGGAAACAAAGCTTCTTTAGATAACCTGATTGTGTACCTACAAAATCGAGAGGAGACCCTGCCCACCTGCCTTGTGGGCCCAGGGTATTGGTACTGGCCCGCAAGCACTGAAGATAGCTACTAAGAGGAACCCTCCCCAGCCAGGAACCATCCTGCCCTCCTGCTCCACAAGCTGAGGACTCAGTCCCAGCCAATAGGTGCCCAGGGTAGCTCCCAAGAGGAATACCTGACCCAGAGCCTACCCACCAACCTGACCAGCAGCACCAGGGCTCTGTTCCTGGGCTGGCAGGCACACAGAACAGCCCCAAGAAGAACTCCCACCCAAAACCATCCTGCCCACCCACCACAGGCCCAGGACTCCTGTCCCAGACAAACAGGGACCCAGGACACCCTCGAGGAAGACCCCAACCTAGTGACACTCAGTCCACGTGCCATGCCGAGTGCAGGCCCAGGACACACCTGAGGTGGACCCTACCCAGAGCTGCAGCCACCTGCCTTATGGCCCCAACTCTTGTCCCAGTCCTGCAGACACCCAGAACAGCTCTGAGGAGGATCCCCACCAGAAGCCATATCCCAAATAGGTTACAAATCCACACCCTGGAGGCTTGATCCAAAAGATGCACCAACGTGAATTTTCAAATATCAGTGCTCCCGAGTATGTGAAAAAAATACTCGTGATATCAAACCATTCGTGGACCCCAACATGACAATACTGGTAGAATTTAATACTCTTCATTCACCAATAGACGGATCATCAAAGCAAATAAATAATGAGGAGATCTCCAGACTAAACGCTCCATAAATCAAATGGACTTAATAAACATCTTTAGAATATTCAACCCCAAATTAGCTGAGTATACTTTCTTCTCAGCAGTGCATGGATCCTTCTCCAGAATAAATCACATTTTAGTTCATAAAGGAAATCTCAGTAAATATAAAAAATATATATTATCCCACGTATTCTATCAGATAGTGATGCTATGATCCCAGCAAATAACAGCAAAAATTATAATTGAAAGTACATACGTACATTGAGATTGAGTAACTCCATACTAAATGAAGAATAGATCCAAGAAGACTTGAGAGCAGAAATCAAGAAATTTTTGGAAGTGAAGCAGAATGAAGGCATAATGTATCAAAACCTCTGGGACAGCATGAAAGTATTCTGAAGGGAAGAATTTATACTGTTGAATGCCTACATAAAAATCAGGAGATATCCTGAATAAATAAGCTTATGCCCCACCATAAATTCCTACAACAGGAAGAACAATCTAATCCCAAAGCCAACAGAAAACAGGAAATAATCAAGATCAGAGTTGAAACGAACAAAATTAAAAGCAAACTAATAAACAAAGCATAAAAGGAATCAATGAAACAAAGAGCTGGTTCTTTAAACAACTAAATGATATTGACCAACCACTAACCAATCTCAGTAAACAAGGAGGGAAATGAAACATATCAGCAAAATCACCAATGAAAAAGGAGCAATCACCACTGACCCCATGGAAATCCAAATGACTATCAGAACCATCTGAAAATCTATATGCCTCTAAGTCAGATTATCTGGAGGACAAGGACAAATTTCTAGACAAATCCAACATTCCCAAATTGATGCAGGATGATATTGAAAGCCTAAACAGCCCAACTTACAGGCAGCAAAATCCATATAGCAAATAAAAGCTTTCCAAAGAAGAAAAGCCCAGGACCTGATGGATTCCTTGCTGAGTTTTACCACACCTACCAGGAGGACTAACACCTCTGTTTATTAAGGTATTCCAAAAAGTTGAACAGAGGGAACACTCCCAAACACTTTTAATGAGGTAACAATAATCCTGATACCAAAACCAAACAAAGATGCATCAAAAGAAAATCAAACTATGGACCAATACCCCTGATGAACTTAGATGCAAAAATCCTTATAAACTTATAGCAAACCACATTAAGACACATTAAGAAGATAATTCATCAATATCCAGTGGCCTTCTTTACAGCGTCAACGTGCAGAAATCAATAAATGTGATGCATTACTTAAACAGAATTAAGGACAAAAACTATATGATCTTCTCAATTGATGCAGAAAAGGCCTTCAGTAAAATCCAGCTCCTATTCATGATCAAAACTCTAGAGAAGATTGGGATTAAAGGAACATATCTTAACTATGAAAATACCATATGTGACAAACCCAGAGCTAGCATAATTCTAAATGGAGAAAGCTAAAAGCATTTCCACTAAACTTGGGAACAACAAGACAAGGCTGCCTGATTATACAACTTTTATTCAATATACTCCTTGAGACTCTCATTGGAGCAATCAGGAAAGAGAAAGAAATCAAAGGGATAAGACTAGGAAGAGAAGAAGTCAAACTATCCCTTTTGGCTGATGACATGATCTTATATCTGAAAGACTGAAAAATCTCCATCAGAAAACTGCTTGAGCTTATAAACAGATTTAGTGAAGTGGCAGGCTGCAAGATCAACACCCATGAATCAATAGCTTTCCTATACACTAACAAAAATAGGGCAGCGGAAGAAATCAAGAAATTGGCCCCATTTACAATATCCTCAAAAAATTAAAATACTTGGGAATTAATCTAACAAGGGAAGTAGAAGACCTCTACAATGAAAATTATCAAACATTGAAAAAAGAAATTGAAGAAGACCTAAAGATGGCAAGACATTCCGTGTTCTTCATTAGGCATGATTAATATAATTACAATGGCTATTCTTCCAGAAGGACTATACAGAATCAATGCAATTCCCATCCAGATACCAATGTAATTCTTTACAGATATGGAAAAAACAATTTTTAAATCCATTTGGAATAGCAATAAACTCAGAATAGCCAAACTATTACCAAGCAAGAAAGAGAAAACAATAGGTTTCACAATACCATCTCTGAAATTATACCATAGAGCTAGAGTGACAAAAATAGTAGGGTACTGGTATCAAAATAGGAATGAAGTCCAATGGAATAGAATAGAAGATTCTGTGACACACCAATAAATCTTTAGAGATCTGATCTTTGACAAAAGGGGTCAAAATATAACATGGAGGAGAGACAGCCTACTCAACAAATGGTGCTGGACAAATTGGACAGCCACTTGCCGAAAGTTGAAATTAGCTCCTTATCTCTCATCTTGCACAAAACGCAAATCAATAAGGATCAAGAAACTAGGAAATAAACCAGCTACCATACAACTGCTAAAAGAAAAATTAGGACCAACACTCCAGCATAGAGAATTTGGCAATAACTTCCTCAACAAGACTCCCACAGAGAGAAAAATTAAAATCAATAATTAATGAATTGGATGCCATTAAAATGAAAAGCTTTTGCTCAGCCAAGGAATTGATGAAAACTGACAAGAGAAAACATACAGAATGAGAGATAATCTTGCCTGTGATTCTTCCAATAGAGGACTAATATCCAAAATTTATAAAGAACACAAAAAACTTAATATCCAATCAGTAAATGTGCCAGAGAGTTAAATAGAAACATAGGAAAATGAGCAAGCCTATGAATACATGCAAAAGTGTTCTAAATCACTAGTTATCAGAGAAATGCAAATCAAAACTATGTTAAAATTTCACCTCACTCCACTCAGACTGGCAACGATGAAGAAGACAAATTAACAAATGTTGGAGGGTCATGGGGAAATAGGAACACTAGCACACTGTTAGTGGAACTGCAGACTGGTCCAGCCACTCTGGAAAGCAGTGTGCAGGCTCCTCAAAAAAAAATTGTTCAGATCCACCATATGAACCAGCAATCCCTCTCCTGGGTGTTTTCCCAGAGGAGTTAAATCAGCACATTACAGCAACACAGCAAAATCGATGTCCATAGCAGCTCAATTTACAATCGCTAACTTATGAAATCAACCCTCACTGGATGAATGGATCCAAAAGTTGTGGTATATATACACTATGGAATTCTACTCACTTATTAGAAACAACGATATTGTGGTAAATGGATGGCAATGGAAGAAATCATGCCAAGCAAAGTTAGACAAACGCAGAGTTAATGGTCCAATGTTTTCCCTCACTTGGGGAGGCAAGAGCTAAACCAAAGCTTGGGTGAAAGGTGGTAAAATTCATATATTATTAGACCCACCAAGGGCATAGCAACACATAATCTGAGGGAACCATAGACACGCAGGTGAGGGAGAGGAGAGGGGAGTGACGGGGGTGGGAGTGGAAGGAAAGATAGGGAAGGATCTAGGCAAACAATGAACAATGTAGTGTATTCTTTACTCTGGGCCCCCAGAAGTTGAATAATATTTATGTGATCATTTAATTCTGAAAAATTCACCATCATGTGTGTGTGTGTGTGTGTGTGTGTGTTTGTGTGTGCACGTGTGCAATGTACAAGTAACTATGGTTTAAGATCAAGTGCATAACATATTGTTACTTTTTATGCATTAATCATTGTTCAATAACCCAACTCCTTAATAACAATAAAGGGAGAAAATATGTATAAAACTCATTGGCCACCATGCCTGCTGTGCCAACAGCCCTGTTGATGACAAATTTTCCATCTGCAGGACCTAAAGAAGTGGACAGGGTCAAGGGCCATGGATGATTGACCAGGGCAGTCAATCCAAGACCCAGAGAGTGCATTCCCATCAAGCATTCAAGTGGAAAATGAAGCTGAGACAATCAAGCCCTGTTCTCTCTAGAATTCTAATAAAGCATTGAGCAAAGGCAGCATTAGCTGTGGAAGCAGTTGCTCAAAGTCAGAGCAGAGTGGGAGGTTACAGGGAACACGCTGGGTCTGGAGCAAGCCAAAGTGATGAGTCTCCTCTGAAACACAGATGTGAATAAAGAGCAGAAAAAGCCAGCTGGTTGCAAGAGGAAGTTGTAGAGGCTGTGAAATATGAAGTGGAGCCACCCTGAGAAGGTGAATGACTCCACACAGGCAGGAGGAAGCAGAGAGCAACTGCTCCCAACTAACCTTAGCTCTTAGAGGCTCCCCAGCCTTCCAGATGCCAGCCTGGTGCAGCCCTGCCTGTGAGCGCTCAGCTCCCTGTCCATGTAGGGTAACTGGAGTGGCCCCATTTCTTTAAGAGCTTAACAGCAATGTCCTCTGCACCCAAACACACACTGGACCCCACCAGGAGGTTGAGTGGGGGAGCTGCACAATTTGGAGGTGCCTCCCAAGGGCTGAGCATAGTGGGCGTCTGAGATTGCTCCTCAATGGGGCCACTTTGCTGAAGAGGTGGGAATCTGGCTCAACCCAACATTCATGCTTTGAATGTGTAAAAAAAAAAGTAGTGAACAAAATTTAATTTGGACTATTGTCTCAAGATGTGCTAAGACAACTTTCTGATCTCTCCAAAACCTGTTCTAGGTTACAGCCAGAAAACACTAGAACTCTCAGAATGGGGAGGCCTCTGTGGTTTCTGCCATATTTCTTCCTTCTGTTCCTACCTCCTTGTCTGACCACTACAGAAGGTCCTTTTAGCCTAACACTCGTCTCCTATACACCTCCACAGGTCCAAGGCTGAGGACACCTTCCTTGCTTTGTTTTTGCTTTTTTATCTATCAGTTCCTGGAACCAATTTAAATTTCTTAATTTTGTGTCCCAAATTAATAACAGTCTTGGTTTAACTTTACCATAAATGCAATCTATTGTAGATAATATGAAAAATATAGAAAAAGTTCTATACTAGAAACAACCAATAGTAACATTTCAATGTGCTCTTTCTGATTTTTCTATAAATATATTTATAGGTATATAATCTGATGTTTGACTTGCCTATTTTCTTATATTTTCTCTTAATATTATTTCATGACTATTTTAAATTATCAAGAAATGTGCTGGAGTGGTGGCTCAGTGGTTATAGCGCTTGCCTGGCATGCACAAGTACATGAGTTCAAACCCCAGCACCCACATACACAACTAAGTGACAGAGCAACAAAAGCCATGTGAAAAACTCAATTAAAAATTGATTCTCTCTATCTCTCCCTCTCTCTCTCTCTCTCTCACTGTCCTTGTCTCTTAAAAAAAAAAAAACAACAATAACAAAAAAAAAAACAATGTCTTTGAAAGCATTACTTTAAGTTGCTCCTGCATATCCCATCAGGTCAGAAAATGATTTGCACAACAATAATTTCTCTACTGTTGGACGTTTAGCTTGATGTAGCTGTGATCGTGGTTCCCGCAGGCAGCATGTGTTGCAACCTGTCTCATTGGAACAGGATCAGAAGTGCTTCTGTGGTAGGTCAGGGGCCAACAGTGACCTCTGCCACCACCCTTTAATCTCAGCTGAGCCATGCACTTGTGTAGGACTCCAGGACATGGACCTCCTATGCTCCAGTTTCCTCATCTCCAAAATGGGAATAATAAGTCCTTGTAGGTTGCTAGAGAAATGAACGAGTCCCCCAGACTGCTTACTGCTGTTGCTATTCTTAGGGTGCTGTCCACAGCAGAAATGATCCCACTCCTGATGTTGGCTTTCTAGCAGCTGAAGCCCTTTAGTCCACCTCTGGCTCTTCCATATCCACCCCCAAGGCCTCTTAATGAGGGAAAGGAAACTGACCCATGGTGGCAGTGATCTCAGAGGAAGGATGTGCAGTGTGGTAGGTTGAATAATGGCCACAAAAGAGTTATACCCAAGGCCTAATACTTGGAATCTGTAAATGTGACCTACTTAGCTAAACGGTTTTGCAGAAGCAATTAAGAATCCCAAGACAAGAATGGCGTGGATAGAAGGTGGGCCCTGTATCAGATGCCAGGTATCCTGTTATATAAGAGAAAAAGCAACAGGATTTTTGATGAGACACAGAGAAGGCGCTGTGAGGACCTACAGTAAGAGAGAGGCAGAGACCTTGGCAAGGCAGCCAGAAGCTGCCTTGTCTGGAGCCGCCAGAAGCCAGACAAGGCAAGGAAGGATTCTCCCCTAGAGCTTCAGGCAGGAACACAGCCTTGCTGACCCTTTGATTTCTGGCTCTGTCTCTGGATGCGTAAGAGAATGCGTTTCTGTTGTTCTGCGGTTTGTGATCATTTGCTAGGGCAACCCTGGGAATCTAATCCAGGACGCCTAGTTTCCTCAATAGGGTCATGAAGAGCCCCAGCGACCGTGTGTTCTACTGTTCCCCCAGGAGGGCCCCCCATGTGGGGAGGCTGCAGGATGCTGGGGTGAAAGAATCTGCCCAGAGCTGAAGATCAATATCAGGAAGCCCCCTTGGTGACAGATAGCTGACACTTATTTCATTTCAACTTTACCAGTGTTAAAAGAAATCTTTTGATCTCTGTATGTGTTAGTCCTCCTTGTCCTACTTTTAGTTGTGTAGAACTCAGGAGGAAAACCCCAGTAGCTACAATAAACTTTTGTTACTTTCATCTGTAAACTCATCACTGCAATCTGCTCTTAGGGTTAGGCGAAATTCTTTAATTCAAGGGCCTGGATGTATTTAACCACATCCACACAACCCTCATTGTGCCCCACTTTATATTCTTCCTCCTTGCTTTCAGATGATTTCTGATGGTTTCGGCGCCACCCGGGCTTCTGTGATCTCAGCATCAAATGCGGACACTGCAGTGACTAGCTGATTACTCTTGTTTTATCTTCATCTCTCACTGCAGCCCAAAGCTGGGTGGATCTGTTCCCTCTTCCTCCTTCTCCTTCCCTGTCTCCAGTTCACACCTCGTTCAGCTTCAGGGCTGAGTACCAGTGAACCTTGTGGTGGAGAGTCACTTGACAGCTTTGATGTGGCCTCTCATGTCTCGTGCTAGCAAAACTCTAATTTATTAGAATTGTATGCGCTGTACTTCGGTGCTATCTTCCAATCCAATCATAATCTTTTCAATTTACAAAATTTAGACTTTCCAAAGTGATCCATCCCTCCAACTCTTCATTATTAAAAATGTTGTTGACCTTGTGCTACTTGTTGACCGAATCTCAGAGCATCTTATATTGCATCCTAATGGTTCCATATTCCTAATTCCTGTTGGTTCAGCTACACTACAACAGCCTTGGAAAGTATGGTGTTTAAACACTAGTAGAATGGACCTTTGCCCAGGGCTCATTACTTTAGAGGATTCGCTAAAGCACAAGCACACACATACACACACACGTGCATGCACAAAACACATGTTTGTGTGCGTGCATGCAACACATATACACATACACACGTTAAAGGAACTAGGGGTGCCTTGTCGCCTCTGATATGGTACTTCATGCTGACATGAAGATGACCTTCAACAATATATATTCCCTTTTGTGATTCACACTACTTTATTCCAGGGAAATTTTCCCAAGACGCCTGGCCCTATGTCCTTGAAGAAGAAAGAGACTTCTGCATCTAAAGTTCTTGAAGGTGTTCAGGTTAAGCCAACTGCTGCCTTTGAACATGGAGGTTGCTTCAGAGCCCATGGAGGGCTTGAGCAAGGAGGAACTCAGGTAGGCAAGAGGAAAGGCACATGGTTTGGTTTGGTCCATCTTTCCTTCCGGATGGCACGAATGCCATACACATAACATTGTATAATAAGCAATGGTTTTGTAGTATTGATGAGGCCATGTTGTTCCAGCTCATGGTGTTGGAGGTGTGCAAGAAATACGAAGAAGAGTATGACATATCTAAACAGGCTGTTTATTTACCACATGTACATATTCAGTCCTACGGAATGTGAGTCTATACGTGTCATCCTGCTCTGGGTCCCATGGAGGCAAGAAAGGGGACTGCCTGCAAGTCCACAAAGCCATCCCACGTTAGGCTCAGGACATGCCTGCATTTGGGGAGGGTGCATGTCTGTGCATTTGTTAGATGAGTAACAGTTAAGCATCAGAGGATGAATGAATCTCCTTGTAGGTGTGACAAAGTGAATTAATTATCTGGAGATGCACCGGGTTTCTAAAGGGAGCCACATGGGAAGAAGCCCACTGAAAAAGACTCTGAGTGATCTTGGAGGAGCACCTCCTCAGGCAGAGGCAGGACAGGGCAGAAGGAAAAGGGCTTGGGCGTTTTAAGAATATCCTTTGAGGATAAGGCTGACATCAAAGGGCATCCTTTTTCTCTCCTGTAACCAAAGAAGCAAATTAAATGTCTTGCATAGAAGAAGGAAGCTGGGTCCATAGTAGGTAATCAGAGAAGGAGAGGAATGCAGGGGGAGTGAGAGACCACCTGCAAACCACACGAGTGGATTTTCACAAATGGCCACGGAAACACCACTGCACAAAGACGACCAAGGCTGGACTTAGCACGCACCACCAGCCCGTCAGCTGGGACACTAAAGCAGCCAGCATTCATGAGGTTGAAGCTGATAGTGCAGCACGGACGACACAGGGAGGAGACACCAGCGGTCAGACCCTTTTGTCATATGGTAGCCACAGTAGAAATCCACAAGCAGCTCAATTCATCAGGAAGAGATGCTTTCCCTCCTAACTCCTCATGCTTATGAACTCCTCATTTGAGCCTTCTCAGCCTTGCCCGTGAAAGAGGTCACGCCATCAAGGAATTTAGTGAACATGCTGGTGCCAGCCAGGGTCATTTGGAAAAACACATTTCTTACAAACGATAGAAGGCTAAATGAAATGAAATAAAGCCAATGCCTAATGTCAATGTTATGCCTTGTGATCACCTAAACACAGTACTACCCAATCGCAATAGCACCGGGAGCAAGCTGGGGTGAGCTCCAAACTGCAAATGAATAATTTAAGGTGCACAGAATGTAATTAATACGCCGTCAGTCACAGCTCTGTACACAAATCTGCCAGGATTCAAATTCGAGACATTTAGCTTTAAAGCCCCGATTCTTGGCATTTAGCACTGCATTTCTGGCCTCAGCACCAACACATGCATCTGACTTGAGACCGTGTGCAGATGAAATCATTAGCTCACACATTAGCTGCCTGTTGATGCCATCGCAAATTACCAGGAGCTAAGTGGATCCAACCCACACGCTTCTATTATCTCATGGTTCTGGAAGTGAGAAGGTCAAAAGGAGTGAGCAAGGCTGCGCTGTGTCCAACCCTCGGGAGGATGACTGGTTCCTTGCCTGTTCCAGCTTCAATAAGCTGTTTGCATTCCTTGATACCTGGCCCTTTCCTCCCTCTTCAAAGCCCATCACTCCCATCTTCGCTTCGAATTTCACATCTCTTTTTCCTGGCTTGATTCTCCTTCGTCCCACTGAGAAGACTCTTATGATTACTGTGGGCCCACCTGGATAATCTGGGATCATTTCCTACCTCAAGATCCTTCATCACATTTGCGTTTCATCAGGTAAAATGACACATGCACATGGACATCTGTGGAGGGCCATTGTTCAGTTTATCAATAGCTCCTTATTGATTGATAATGGCAGGTACATTGTAGATGTTTGCTTTTATCTGACACTGGCAGAGTTCAGAGTCTCTCATAAATAATGAGAGGGCCATGGTCTCCTCCTGGCTCACAGCCCACTGGTATCAGAAACTGTACTCCAATGATGGCAAAGCAAAATGCTCAGGAGATGATGGGGAAGTCAGTGGAAAGGACCACAGGAGAAAATGGTCTTTGATTGAACCTCTGCTGCTTACAGATGGCCAGAGGCCCTGGCGTGGCAGAATCTTTACAGTATAGCGATCACAAGGCTTGCTGGAACAGGATAAGCCTAGGGAAAGGACTGTGTCCAAGAGAGGGACCTCTACCCTAGGAGAACCCAGGGGAGGAGCTAATTTTCAAGTTGCATGCAAAACCTCTGGACCATGAGAACAAAAAGACCAAGGAAGTTAGCCAGACTCCAAACCCTTTTTCCTTCCTTACCCTCAGATCTGCACCATTTCTCAGCTCCATTGAAAATGTACTGGGCCTCAGTTTCTTTATCTACAGAATGGAAATAATAACACACTAGTGAAGATCGCGGAGAACACTGAATAGTGTTCAGTATACAGAGGGTTCTTCCCAGTCCCTAGCACGTACCTGCAAATAACTGTGGCTTCCAGGGTGCTGCACAGACCCATTGCAGCCTCTGGCTGTGTTTCTAGGGGCTCTCCTTTCCCTCCCTGAAGGATAGGATAAAAATATTTACCTATAAGGATCACTAAAATGACATAATTTATCAGAGGTCATAGTTCAAGTGTTGTGGCCTACTACTCGTGATGCAGGAGACACCTAAAAGACACTTCACAAATCCCACGCACTGCGGTGCTAACAAATGAAAACATTCCAATTAGTGCAGTCACGTGGTTGACCGACTGTGCCAATGCCTGCCTCTGTTCTCAGGAAGTCTCTGGTTCTCTTCTGCCTTGCTAATCATCTCCATCCATTTAACCCTTGGGGATTTCTCAACACACTTCACATCTTTCCTCCCTGTGGGCTGCATCAATGGCTTCTCTCCTGCCACCTCCGCTCTGCTGCCTCGTGGCCTCAGTGCCATAGCTGTCAGCCTCAGAGCATGGGTGCTTCTGTTTCCCTGCAGCTGGGCCATTCTCAGTGTGACCTGCAAAGCTAACGGTCCTGTCTGCCCTGTGCTTCCTCCACGGCTCCCAGTGAAGTACGACACTGTTCTTCTTGCAGTTGGTTTGGTTTTAACCACACACTTACTTCGCAGGAAAAATAGGTACACGCTGACAACACAAGCAGGAAGCCGAGACGTGAACTTGGGAAAGAAAGCAGGAAATGAAGGGCTTGCATCACTGGGGCTCCTGCACAATTCTAGGAGAGCACAGGGCCTGCCCCTCATGGCCAGCCCACCGGGGAGTTTCTGCATCAACCCCTGTGGTCTTTGTTTAAGACGTGGGCGAGAGGGCAGAAGACCCCATTCTTCCAGTCTACATGGGCATCGTGGGAAGTGGGAATTCCAGTCTTTGAGAGGAAAAACTGGGTCTGGCAGCTAAAAATCCCCTGGTGGAGGAGGACACGGGAGAAGCACCAACAGCCTGTGCCCCAGGAGCTGAATGCATAAAACTGGAGCCAATTAAATCTAGATCTACCATACATGGTATGAAGCCAAATTCCTCCCATTTTCTGGACCTGATTCCCTCCTGAAAAAACAGATTATAATAATACCTTTTGGAATTGCTTTAAAGAGTAAACAAAATAATAGAATTACGATAGTGCCTAGTCCATTTAAATAATAGCCACCATCATTATTATTGTTGTTATTAACCCAGTGTTAGGATAACATCATGGTCTATGCACATAAGTACCCAATAAATACTTACTGGATCTAAGTTTATATTTAATGAAATTCTATTTAAACACTCCAAAAGGCATTAACTTGAATTTTCCCTGTGTGTATTTTTTCCACCATACTACGCAAAATGACAGAGAGTTACCAAGACTAGTGAAAAGAATTCTTCAAACGTCAGGAACATATTTTAGTATATTTTAACGGTATGACTTTGCTTTCTAGCACTCCACGCAAAATAAACTAATAAGGAGGAAGGAAAGAACATGAAAAGAAATATATTCTTCAAAAGGGACATGAAAAGAGAGCGATTCTTCAAATATTTATAGGGTTTCGGCCCCAGAGTTCTCCATATTTTCCTCTGAATTCAACAGCCTCAGAAAGGAGGGGAGGGCACAGGTTTCCATAAAGACACAGAGCCCCCGCTGAGGGACAAGGACACAGCATGTCATATCTGGCTGGGAGGGGCTGGCTGGAGGTCTCTGCCTCCTCTCTCCTGGTATTTGATGGTGGGATGGAAGGAAGGGAATTCTGAATTTGGAAACCTTGGAATATACAAAGAATTGGAGAAGTGAAGAGGAGACCTGGGTGTTGTACTCCTTCCAGTTTCGTAGATCACAAGCCGTGGAGCTCACACGCCCAGGGGAGGCGGTGGAAGGATGGAGAATGAGCTCAGATTCATAACTCATGAAGGGCACTCCAGTCCTACTCAAGGGATGCGGGTCCTCAGTCCAAACAGGCTGGTGTCTTTCATGTGACTTGGCTCCAGTGTCTTTACGTTTTCATATGGTGTTCCTAGGAGACAGGATGTGAGTGACCCTGACAGGAGCAGATGGCTCTGCTCAGGGTCAGTTGGTCATAGTGAGAGGCAGATGAGACCACGGGGAGAGGCAGAGCCAAGGTCCTGGGACCCAGAGCTGGGGAGAGCTCTCTTCTGCTCTGACTTCTCCTGCAAGGACCCCGAGGGAGTGGGAGGAGGGCTTGGTGTGTGCAGTTTCATCTGAGAGGTGCCTTTGACTTGGGAGAGTTAAAAAGTGCAGGACGGAGCCCAGAAGAGGAGGTGAACTGTGGCTGTGAGGAAGTTAGCCACAGGTTGATGTCCTCTGAGCTCCCAGATGGACACACCGGGAGAGTGAAGCTGAGACCCAGGCAGAAGTGAAGGAAAGGAGAGGGGAAATCAATTAAATAACTCAAATGCATTGGAAACACAGCAGACAGCTTCACCTGTGCTGTGTCCTTCAGTCCCAACAGTACCCAGAAGAGAGGGCTCAAGAGCTCCATTGTATGGGAAGGTGGAAAGGGATGCTGTAATCAGCTGTAACCAACTCCAACTCTACCGAGGCTCTGGCCACTTGCCATGCCCTTTGGTTGAAGCGGCCTTAGGGAGGGCTTGTACCAGTCTCACAATCTTTCCTTTGTAAATTATTTTAAGTGAGTTATAATTTACCGACTGCACTAGCAGTGTTCTGTTACTATAATGGATAGCTGATACAATCAATCTGTGAGGAGGAAAGGTTTATTTGGCTCCCTGGTTTCAGTTCATGGCAGGCAGACCTGTTTCGTAGAGGTGGTGAAGAGGCAGCCCGTTCTTCTGGGTAGCCCATGCTGGAGCACAGTGCTCCTCGTGGCCCGGATGGGAGAAGGAGAAGGAAAGGTGCCAGGGTCCCACCATCCCCTTCAAGGGCATGTCCCCAATAACTGGAAGACCTTCTCTAAGCTTCACTTCTTAATGTTTCTGCCAACTGACAATAATGTCACACTCAGGACCAAGTTTGTAACATACAGACCTTGGGGGACATTTCAGATCAAACTATAGCACATACAACAATGTGCACAGATCTTAATGGTGAAGTTCAATCAGCTTTGGTGAATGTATTTATCCAGAAAGCAGCACTTCCCAAATTGTTTAAGATTATTCCTGCCCCTCCAGGTACATTCTTCATGCTCCTTCCCATGGTCCTAGTGAACACTGTTCTGATTTCTATGCATTCATAATAAGATAACTCAGGCATGTTTGCTGTTTTGCGGTTGACTGCTTTTGCTCAATGCAACATTTTTTGTATTCATCTATATTGTTACATGGTTCAACAATTCCTTTTTAATGGATGAGGGTAATTCTCTGCTTATTTTTATCTTTTACTAAATTTCCTTATCTTTGCATAATAGTTTTTTTTTCCAGTTTGGGGCCAATGAGAATAAAGTTACTATGAATGTTTGTGTATTGGATATTTTGCAGTCACACATTGTCATTAGTCTAGGGTAAAATATCTAGAAGTGGAATTTCTAGATCATAGGGGATATGTGTATTTAGCTTTATAAAAATTGCTGACCTTTTTATCTCAAAGTGGCTATAGTTCACATTCTCATCAGCAAAGCAAGAGAGTTCCATTTACCTTACAATCTCACCAATATTTGCTTTTACAAATTTTAGCCACTTGAGTGAATATGAAATAGTTTCTTGCTTTGGTTTTAAATTGCATATTTTCATAACAAATAACATTGGGGCCATTTATATAGCTTTTACCATATTTATTAAAATTGGAAAGCTGTCTATTATCAGATTGTATGAATTCTTTACATATTCCAGGTTCGAATTTTGCACAAATTACTCTGGCTTCCGACTTGCTTTTTTTTTCATATTCTTAGTTGTGTCTTTTCTCCAGATCTTTAAAACTTTGATTAAGTTGAACTTTTCATTTTCTATTATGGTTAGTGATTTTTGTGTCTCATATCCTCGAAAGCAGTGAACATGCTTTCCCATCACTTCTTCCCAAAACTGTGGTTTTAGTTTTATATACAGTGTTGTGATTTTTGTACCAGATGTACGATTAGAATGAGATATGGGTTGAGGTTCATTTATTGTTGTATACATATAGCTAGTTTTCCAACACTAGTTCTTCAAAATCGTATTTTGTTCATTAATTTGTGTGGGCATCTTTGTTGGAAATCAGTTTAATAGGTACAAGAAACATTTCATGAGCATGGCCATTGTTCCAGGACTATTTGAAAGCAATAACCTTTACCTAAGAGGTAATGCCCTCCCGAGCTCTTGAAGGAAAATAATATATATATATACGCATATATATTTACATACATAAATATAATCTATACACATTATATCTAAAGGCTTGAGAATCAGAAAGACATTAGATTTATAATTAGCAATGCTGGCAACCAGGAAAAAATGTAGAAAAACCTTTGGATGAGAGAAAAAATATTATTGACCATGTACTTATATACCCAGATCTAATATCAAATTAATGCTTTCATAAACTAAACACATTTTTGGACAAGCAAGATAGAAGGAATGTTAGTTTAGCAGTAGAGTGCTTGCCTACCATGTGCAATTCTCTGGGTTGGATTCATAGCTCTGAAAAAAAAATGCACTGAAGAATGTTAGCTTCCTTCTCTCTCTCACAGGAAGCTACCAGAAGATGTGTCCACTAAAAGGAGTAAGCAAAATAAGATATAAAGAAGCATTATGATACAAGACCTTTAGATATGAAAGCAGGGTGTGCAAATAAAAGACAGGTAATCTCAGGTAAAGTGTTGAAGTGAATCCCAAGGTATCATCTGTGTAACAGAATCAGAAGCCATCATTGTAGCTAGGAGTGGGTTAGAAGCTTACAGGTTGTGCAGTAACTCACATGTGTAAATACCTTGAGAAGTGACATAGCTTTGAAAGAAGTGCATAGATAATTGCAAATGAAAACCCAGGAAATGTTGCACAGTAAAAAATCATCATCGTTTATTAGATGATCCAACCAGCAATATATTTTTATGATCTTGGTATTTCTAATGTGAAATAGTGGATCTAAAACAATACAGATTTTTATAACAGGTAGGAGACTAGAAACTGAATTGGTGGTAGGTTTGAGGGAAATGGACACAAATGAAAGCCAGACGCTCATGTTCCATACAGAAGACATGTTACTGAGTGCTTAAAGCTGTGAAAAATATTAGAAATTGAATTTTGTTATATAGACAAGAAGATAAAGTTAGAAGCAGTTGATCGTGTCAAGAATAAATGGAGTTGAAGGTGGTCAGGGACTGTCTTTTCCATCTATAACAGTACTTGTGGAATGATTTTACTTTTTGTATAAATGCATGCATATCTGATAAAAAAAATTAAAGGAAATTTTTTTTATTTTTAGAAACTAACTTTAAGAATCTAGATGACCCTGAGTTTAAATGAAGATATCTCCGTGGACTAGCAGCGTCTCTTGGGGGTTCTGTGAACTTCGGTTCCTCTGTCTGTAAAGTGAGGATTATGCCCATTTGGATGAACTCCGATTATCTTACTGCAAAGATTCAGGCAGCGAGGGCTTTGTTTAAAATTTCCCAGTAATTACTTAAATGGAAGCAAGGTGTCTCCTCTCAAAATGCAGATACCTGAGTCTCACCGATAGTCTTTAAATCCTCCTTTCTGGCCTTTAGGCTCATGAGGTTGCATACCCGATGAGGCTCAGCTGATATGATACCCACCACAGTTTCCTGAGCATGGGCTGGGACCTTGGACACAGTAGGTTTCAATCCCTAGCTTTGGGGGGAAATTTCCCCAAAAATCACTTGGTCTCTGTTTTCAAACTTTTTGAATAGAAGATGATGATTTCGCCTGCATACAAAACCTTCCGCTCCGGGCCTGCATTTGGCAGGCATTCAATAAATGTGAGTTCCCTCCCCTTCCATGAATCAGCTTCATCTCTGACATAAAATTGTCTTGGTGCATTACTGAATCAGACAGTTAAAATAAAAAATTAAAAAAAAATTCCAGACACTGAATTGGATCCAGCTTCAATTGTACAAACTACCAACAGCTGGTTATTGAGTGGCTGGTATGTGCCCGGCATCGCATTAGACGCTATGAGGAAAATTAGCATTTTAGTAACAGAAGTTTATGCCATAAGAGGTCATCTTGACAGACGGCACTGATGCAAAGGCATTTCAAACTCAGAATGTTAAAAATGGGCAAGGCTTTAAAGTTTTCTAATTAAACATATCCATTGCATACAGGAAGAAACTGGAGGTCCCAGAAGGTAAGATTTTCCCAAAATACATTGTGTATAGACAGTGAAGGACAGATAGAAGCAGACTCTCATAGTTCAACTTAGAGCTCAGTTTCTTTTGAATGGAATGATGCTGTAATGGATTTTTAGATTATCAGTTCAAACATTTCTATTATTCAAAAATGGCATGAAAGGTCAACATATGAAATGTATATGAGCAAAGCACCTTGTTTTGCAGTAAGATTCAGAGGTCCCAAGTTACAGCCCCTTGGACACTCCGTAGAATCTGTGGAAGGCCCGCTCTCCAAACACCTGCCGATGGGACAAAGATGAGTTTACTGCTCCTGATGTGAAGCATCCCTGAAAGGTTTGGCGGTGTCTCAGAGTAGGGTCTGTAATGTCAGAACTTGTTGAGACATGGAATTTTGGTTTAAGGGGAGAATTTCAATCTGGAGACTTGATGAAGATTAGGTAAGAATCATGATAAATCATGATTGGTAGACACAGCCAGGAAAGGGTTTGGGGTGAAATACTCAGAGACTCAGGACGGGAGCCAGGTGTTGCTGCTTTTTCCTAAAGACCCTTGAGGAGCTTCCTCTGATGAGCAATCCAAGCAATTGCTCAGAGAAGTAAAGGAATATGAATCACTAAGGCAGTGAAACAGAAGTCAAGATAGACAACAAAATGTGGCTTCTCTGCTCTGTGGGGGTGCTGAGTTTACAGGGAGACAACGTTGGTTCTCGAACACTTGGGGTGTCTGGAGCACAATCAGAAAACCACCCTTTCCCTGGCTCTGTGCCTGTCTTCTCAGCCCTCTGTGTGGCCCATGTCCCAGGCCAAGGATCTGAGCTCTTTCTTTATAAAAATTGCCAGGCCTTTTCCTTTACCTACCTGGGTGTTTCATTTCCACCTCTTCTCCCTCAATGGTCTCCACTCCCCTCGTGGCCAATGGCTGATGAAAGCTCACTAGGCTGCTCCACTGTAAGCCTCCTTCTCTTGGATTATGGGCAACAACTGCATGGATGTACACAACTGTGGCCTGTCCTATGCATGCAGAGGGGCAGGGGAGAGGGAGAAGAGGAGCAGGGAAGGAAGGAGGAGGAAGAGGGAGAGAGCAGAGCACGCGGGCAAGCTCTCTGGCATCTCTTCTTCTAAGGGTACCAACAGTTTTATTCTCATGATTATATCTAACTCTAACTACCTGAAGGCTTCATCTGAAGGCCTCATCTCCAAATGCCACTGTGTACCAATATATGAACTTGGGGAGGGACAAAGACATTCAGTCCACAACACAGTTCAAAAATATCAGCTTCCTGGTTGAAAACCATGACCTTCTCTCCCACACCCTTTTTATTATCCTTCAACTTGCTGCTAGACATGGGAGCCTGATGGGATGCCTTATCAAATGAATCACCTTAACTTGGGAATAAATTGAGATTAAATTAGTCACAAAGCATTCAAAGACAATACGCAAAGTAAATTGCTTTATTTGAATATACCAAGCTTAAATTAAAAAACTGTCTCCGGCACTTACTAACTTTAAAACATTGAATAAATTATTTAATCTCATTCATCTTCAGTGTCGTTATTGCTCTTATTTTTAAATGAGTGTAGAAATGCCTAACTGATAAGATCATCCTCAGGATTAGAGTTACCATATGATGTACTGGACATTTAGTATGCAGACTATTTATTGTATGTATTATCTTATTATTTTCTCTTTCTTTGGTTGTACCTCTGTCTTCTGTTCCTTCATATAAATACTTCCAAAGGTAATTGTAGTTGCAATATAAATTAAATTTATAACATTTAAATAAAACATAAATTATATCACAGATATGTCACATGGAAGAGGAAGAAAAAAGAAAAGGAGGGAGGGGCAGAAAGAGGGATGAGTGGAGGAAGAGGATGGAACGCAAGTTCCCGGAGGTTTCACCATAGCTTCACCAAAGCCCTTGTCTCACTTATTAGACTTCATTACTGCCGTGATTTAGATACCAGGTGTCCCCCACTGAGCTCAATTGGTATCAATGCAGGAATGTTCAGAGATAAAATGGTTAGATTATAAGAACCGTAAAATGATTAGTGGATCCATCCATTCAATAGATTAGTAACTTGAACCTCCTGTCACTGGTGGCAACTAGAATGACTTCTCTACTACTTACAAAGTATAAGATATTGGGTAAATAATTGCTTATCCAATTTAGCTAGAAGAAGTACATCCCAGGGAATTTTGTCCTCCTGGGCCCTCTCTCTCTCTCTCCCTCTTTCTCTCTCTCTCTCCTTCCCAGCTTCCATAAGGTGAGCAGGCTTCCTCCACAGCTCCCTCTGCCATGCTGTTCCACCTCACCTTAGACTCAGAGCAATGGACTCAGTCAACCATGGTCTGAACCTTCCAAATTGTGAGCCCCAAATAAACTTTTCCTCCACTACATTGTTGTGCTTAGGTATTTTGGTCACAGCAATGAAAAACTGACTAGCATAATTATCATTCCTGTTTAATTGATAAGGAAGCTGAGGTCCATTCATTTACCTAATGTCCCACTCGGTGTTCTGGAAAGTACATTTTACACCTGTTGTTTCTAACAGCTCTCCAGACATGGGGGCGTTGCACCATCCTCATGCTGAGGAAGTAATGGGCAGGGTTTGGCATTTGTAGCTCAAACTCAGAGCCAGCCTGTGAATCCTGCGGGCAAGTCAAGGCCAGTCTGCTCCGAATTTCAAACTGGGAAAATGTCCATGTATACTTGGAGTACTTTGTTTTCAAATTCACAGTTTGTTGCTCTGCTTCACTGAGTGAAGCAAAGGCAAACACTTTTGAATAAGAGGAAAATTAGGTGCTGAGAAAATAGTCTACTTGACTTCAAAAGCAAGTGCAATATTTTATTTTACTAGTTCTGGTTCCCAAGGGAAAGAACACGGTCACAGTAAAGAACATCTTCTGAAGCAGGGAAGGCAGACCTTCTTGCGTCTACTCATTCTGCCAAAATGTATTCCAATTCCCCTATATGCCAAGAATCATGTTGGGTTTGGGATGATAGCTTTTGGATAACAATGGTGCTTTCTAAGCCTGGTTAGGTGACACTTGCGTTGAAAGGAGAGAGGGCAAGTTGAACTGGGAACCAATCCTGGGGAAGTAACACAGGTAATAATGACCAGTTCATTGCAGGGTCCTCTGGCCCAGCACTGAGCAGGCCTCTATGGGGTGTGCCTCACTTCCGTCACAGGTATCACATGAACACTGCTGCTTTTATTAGTATCCCTCATATGTGTAAGGAAGCTATTGTGGAAAGTGGTTCAGCAGTTTACCCAATATCTTACACTTTGTAAGTAGTAGAGAAGTCATTCAAGACCAAAAATCTTCTCCACTAAGTTTCCTTGTGAGAGCACATGGGATGACACAGTGATCTGAAGATTGGCCATGGGCAGGGATTGCAAAATAAGACACCCTTGATATGAAGATCAAGCAACTATAGTAAGCAAGGAAGACAAGCCAGGATATGAAGACCAAAAGACGGACATCAGACTAAGTAAAGTCAGCACAGAGGCAAGACGGGGTTTGATGTAGGAGACTATCATCTGTGATAAAGACCAACATATGCGGTGAAAAACCAGGAAGCTGGTGTTTTCCCACCTCTCTGCAGCTATGTTTTGTCCTCAGAAAACCTTGAAATTGATCAAGATAAAATGGACACATGGAAACCCCAACAAAACCTGTTCTTGCTCATTTGTGGAGCCTTGCAAAACATTTGCAGATGAGCCAGTCACTAACCCACACTCTAAAAGGGAGCACAGAAGTCAAAACAATGACACTACTCATAGTAACCAAGACCCATCTATAAGAATAAAGCTTAAGCTTAAAGTGAGGATTCACTCATTCATCAATTCATTCTCAATAAATGTTTATGAGCTTCTACTTTGGGTAGAGTTTGTTTAGAGGTGTAAATCACTGGTATGGAAAAAAATGAATGGGTCATGAGATGCTTTCCTCATGGAGTGATGTCCCAGTGGAAAGGGGGAGACACAAACCAAGATACAAATGAATGATGTGTTTCTGATGACGTGAAAGACTATGAGAAGACTAGAATGAGCAACATGGTAAGGACATGATAAGAAGAAGTGAGTGAAGGAGATAAACTTCTTTCCATGAGTGCACAGACCATGCCTCCTGGGATGATCACCTAGTGGGCCCACATCTGAATGTCTGGAAGAAACCAGTTGTGCATGGAGTCATGGGAGAGCGTGTGCAAGAGCAGAAGGGAGCAGAAGCTCAAAAGCTGGGAAGGTGAAACTAGCTGGGCATAGAGTGCAGGAAAAGAGGCCACTGCTGGGTGGGGAGTAGGAGGGAATCACATGAGACTTTAGCAAAAAGTCCTAAGCTAGATCTTGCTGCATCTCCCAGGGCATGCATGTAGGTCAAATTTTCTTTTGAGTGCAAGGGAAATCACGGGTAGATCTTAAGCAGTGGGAAGGAGTGATGTAATCTAGCTGACACTTTAAAAATATCTCTGTAGCTGCAGATTATAGGGGGAAAATTAAACTTGGGGAGCAATTTTATTATCATAGGCAATGAAGCGCACAGGCACGGATTAGAGTGATCAACAGAGAGGAAGAAACACGAAAAGGTTTGAGGAGAATTTTAGAAAGACTTGCTGCTGGGCAGGCTGAGAGGCTGGAGAGCTAAGAATCACTCCCAGGTGTCAGCCAAGAGACACTAGGTAGAGGTGAGCAGAGGAACAGCTCCAAAACGCAGGGAGCACAGGCTTCTTCTCTGTGGTGTTAGATTTTGAGATTTCCTCTGACATCCAAGCAGAGCCCTCGGGTCAGCTCTAACACAGACTCTTGAGCTCAAGGGAGCTGTCACAGCTGAAGATACAACCCAGGCAGCCATAAAAACAGGGGTCCAAATGAAATCACCTAGGGCAGAGAGAAAATAAATAGGAAGGGTGTCAGGGGCATGCCCGGGCATGCAGCAGCTGAGAGGTGCGAAAGGAGGGGTCTTCCCCACAGGTAAATCCTCATTGAAGTTGAGGGGAAAATATACCTATTAAAGCACCTCTGCTCCCACTCAGGAAGATTCTGAGAGCTAAATTAAAGAAGGGAATAGAAACCAAGAGAGAGGAAATATGCAGGGATACTATCCACCCAGAATCTTAAAAAAAAAAAAAAAAAAAAACTTTAATTTTAGAATCATTAGAAGACAGGAGAAAGAAGAAATCCCTCTCTTCCTCTCTTCACCTGGCCTGTCTGAATACCATCACATAATACACACACACACACACACACACACACACACACAGAGAGAGAGAGAGAGAGAGAGGGAACAGAACAGAAACCAGAGTCAATACCAGGGCGCATTGACTTTTGGATCTATCAAAGGCTCCAGAAGCATTAGGGTAGCTAGTAAAAAAGAGTCACAAGATCAAAGTGGAAAACAGTTATGACCAAGAGGGAAAAAATTAGAGAGAGTGAGTTCAACTCCAGGGACCAAATTCTTCTGTATCTTTGCTCATTATCAAAAATGTGTGAGTTGAGGCCCAGAAAAAGATAAACAATACACCCAATGGCTTGAGAAAAGACCAGACCAACAAAGCTTCTAAGAAAAAGAAGAGAGTAAAATTCAGTCCACTCCCAGGAGCACCCATCATCACCAAGAATGAACAATTCCAACATAGCGCCAAGAATGCCAGGATGGAAGTGACTGACCCCAGGGAACACCGCAGGCTGTGAAATTAACCAGGTCTGAATGCATAGAAGTTACCTTAGACTTAAAAAATAGGCGCTGATATTCACATGTAATACTACTATAAATTTCTTCACCTACAATTTTCCCCATTAATTTTCCATTTTTGAATCCATCTATCTTCATAATTTTTGAAGCCTACAGTTTCTAAAACTTGCCGGGCTTACCAGAGAGATCTGCGAGGAAGATGTGACCAAACAAACAAACAAAAAAACAACAACAAAAGGAACAAAAATTGACCGTTCTTCCACGCTTGCAGGCTTGTCACACACAGAAGTTTAACGTAATGACCAGTTCACTCCCTCAGTCCCAATCTCAGACTCCCACCAACTGAGATGCTGCCATGAGAAGAGTCAAGCTGACCTGAGGGCAGGTTCTCATGGCAGCTTTGACGTTAAGAGCTGGTCAGCATCCGGCCACACCACCAGGAGGAAGTCATGAGCGAACGCTTACAGATTGTCTCCAAAGCTACGCTAGCTTTTTCCTCTGGATATGTAGGTTTCTGCCAAACCCTGTGGTAGGTTTACTCTCTCCCAGGGGATGAGACAGTCAGACTCACCAGTTGCGTGCATTTAGGTAAATGACTCGTTTCCTTATGTAAGCAACAGAAAAAAGACGAGAAGAGGGGAGGAGAAGGAACCACAGCAGTAGCAATGACAATGGCAACAACTTCTGGACTGATGGTGAGGATTCATTCATGAACATATGCAAAATACTAACAAGGGATTCCTCCCAAGATGCTGCTGTTATTCATTTAGATTTATTGAGGACCAGATCCATGCAAGTGCCCCTGTCCCTGCAGGAGCTGCAGTGATGAGCGAGGGTTCTACACCCAGAACGAAACCAGGCTAATTAGCAGGTACAAATCCCCATGCCCCAGGGGCTTCATCCCTGCTGCTCCTCACATTCTTGTCATCCAACGACTTTGCCCCTTTCCCATATATTTATTGATGTTTTCACACCTGAATCACAGGGCACCCCTTCCCTATGGCCAGCAAGGTCTGAGCATACCATTCATCCAAAACCTTAACCCCAGGATTTCCCATTTCACTGGGCTCAGTGATGTTTTCTCCGTCAGCCATCCACTGCCACCGACAACCTCCTTCCCTGCAGAACACGGAACCTGGCATTCTATGCTCTTTGCCGCTTTCCATTCTTCCACCTCATCACATCGTTTGTCTGTATTTATGCCCCATAGACAGACGCTCAGCAGGAAGGACATGTGGGCTGACGTGGTACAGTGTGGACAGTCCCTACATTCTAATGAAACACGTGTCCACTTTCATAAAGTATATGAATCATCAAGGGATCTTAATAAAATGCAGATTCTGCCTTGACATGCCTGGAGTGAGCCTGAAATTTTGCAATTCTAATAAGCTCCCAAGAGCTGCCGCCGCTGCTGGCTCTAGGACATACCTTGAATAGTGATGGTCCCAGGGTCCTTGCATGTTCCCATTCTTCACTGTTATGTTGAGAGAAGATCCTTGAGTCCTGGAGATTCAAAAATATGATTTATGTCCACATTATAAATAAAAAATATGTCTGAGGATGACTCACATTGGCCAAATTCACACATGCAATGCACGCAGGCAGAAAGTCAGGAAAAGGATCTACAATGAGAAGCAATGATCGTGAGCATGGAGTTCTGAAAACCCATTAGGCCAGCCAGCATCACCATGGGCTGAGCCGGAGGCAAAGTCAGACATAACCAGGATGGATATAGGAGGCATGGAATCAGAGCCAGGAGATCTGGATGAACTGAGTGGCATAGATTTCACAATAACTTCCACGTCACCCCCACTAGATTCAAATTTGCAGAGGCCCGGCCTCTATGAATCACTCTTCCCCATGATTCATGGCTCAGAATCCTGCAAGCCAAGAGATAGATGCTTCACATATGTTAGAGCAGGAGAGATTCTCCATCTGGAACACCCGCTTCAAGACATGCATGTGCGCTTGCGGAGGTTGGATGTTTACACTGCAAACTACACGCGCAAGAGGCACTGACATTGGTGAGTGCCAGCTGCAAACCGAGGGGGTTGTTAGACTTCACACCCCCCATATTACTGCAAGGTAGGCACTGTTATTTCCTATTGTATGGATGAGTAAAGGAAGGCAGGAAAGAGTTAGCAGATTTGAGAGTCAGGATTCACACCTAGTCAGCCTAGCTTCAGAGACTAAGCTGTTACCAACAGTTGAACAGAGCTTCACGGCCACATTGTACAGCCGCTGAAAAATGTGATATGCAAAGATGCAAAGAGAGCATGTCAAGCTGGGAGAATGAAACTCCCTTCAAAGTATAATTTAGGTAAGAGAAACTGTGGCTTTCATACAGTTAAAGTATGAAAACTGTAACTACATCAACATGGGTGGATTAACTGAGAAACATACCGAGACTGCTAGAGCTTTAGAGTATGTATGTTATGATTCCCCATCTCTAAAGTTGTTAATTCAAAAATAGCAAAACTTGGAAATAAGATGAAAGTGTTACCATTAGAGCAGATAGAAGCCACTTCAACACTGTCCTAGACTCTGCTCTTACAAGACCACCCCAGGGTCATCTATTGCCGTTTATTTCAAATTATTATTTACCACAGACCAATGGCCTGAATCTATAAAGCAGATGCTACTTTTTGAAGGATGACAAGTTGCAGATGATGTTTCTATAATAGGAAATTATTTATGTCCAATATGAAAAATAACTCCAGAGTTTATGGGCTCATTCATTATCCTCTAGGACACAGGAGATTATATCAAACTTATCAATCATGGTCCATTATATTTTCACTCCTTAACTGTGCATTCCGGGCTCCCTGGGCCTCCTTTCCCTCAGTTCTAACATCTTTCTCCTTCTCTCATTTTTCTGAGTTAAATTCAAAGGCAGCATCTGTTCCCCATAGAAGCCCTTTTAACTTTTTGAAATTTAAATTTTAAGAAAACTCAGAAGCAGATAAAGCTAAGTATATACTTTTGAAGAATGTCTAGATATTTCACAAAAAGGGAAATAAAAGCAAAAAAATTGACACATTCTGAAAAGTGGCAACTTGCTGCAAAAGTGCAGGGAACTGTGGTCTAGAGGGCCAGAGCCTGGGAACCCCTCTGCTGCTTGTCCTGGCTTCGGGCACACGCTTCTTCCTGGATTGTTCGTACGATTACTCAAATGTAGCTGCGCATGGTGTCACAGGCATGGCATTTTGTATTTATATGCTTAATGTCTTAAACATGTTGTTATGCCTATATTCTACAAACATATAAAGAATATTAGGTGTATAACTTTTTATAAACAGAGAGAGAGAAGGACAGTGTGCAAGAGAGAGAATCAATTTTTATTGAGTTTTTCACATGACTTTTGTTGCTCTGACACTTAGTTGTGTACATGGGTGCTGAGGTTTGAACCTGTGTACTTGCACATGCCAAGCAAGTGCCATAACCACCAAGCCACTGCTACAGCCCCATTAGGTGTGTATCTTATTGTGCATATGAATGCATCGGTTTCCTGAGAATATAATGTAACTGTTAATTTAAAATAACTCCTATTCATAAAAATAAAGACACCTATAGGCTGTCACCCTCAGGCCTTTGCTGCTGCTAATCCACCCACCCTCTGACCCATCTATCCACCAATCATCCATCTCCACATCCATTCATCTGTTCATCCATCCTTCCATCTATCCACCCATCCATCCATCCACTCTCTGAGCACTTACAGAGTATTTTTAAAAATATTTTTACAAGGAAGATTAGATATTGACCATTAACTAAAATGTGAGCAATTTTAAGAAGGAGAAATGGAGCAGAAACCCATAGAATATACTACAGGCAACATGACGTAATTAGAGGAGTCAAAGGAGGCTGGTTAATAGATTCTTAAGTCCACAGCTTAATATCTTCTTATATTAACATCACTGTCTTTAAAAAGGCTTCTCTTATCTTCCACATCTAATAAACAGCAACTTCCCTGAAATGACATAGTCAGAATGGCACAATGTTGCTCAAGGTGGCTCTGAAATCCACCTGGACACGTTGGACCATTGAGAGCCCTTTGTGTGACTGGAAATGTTCAGCAGGGTTTTACTGAGATCATTAAAAAATAGATCACAGAGAGAGACATGTCATATGACCAGAGTTCCATCCAGAACTACTTGCCATGATCCCACTGCACTGGGCAGAATCTTCAGCGTGACAGTGTACAGCATTGAAAATGTGTTTTAAGGGACTGGAGTGGTGACTGGGCGGTTACGGCGCTCGCCTGCCACGCACAAAGACCCAGGTTCAAACCCCAGCACCACGTACACAAGGCAGTGTCAGAGCAATGAAGGCCACATGAAAACCTAAATAAAATTGATTCTCTCTTTCTCTTCCTCGCTCTCACTGTCCCTCTCTCTTAAAAAAAGAAGTGTTTTAAAAGATGCCATCAATGTCAAATGATTCTGTGTAAACCATGGTGTGTGAGTTTTGTCTCAGGGGCAGAGAAAGGAAATCCCTGACACCTGGGCATTTTCCAGAGATTGAAGCTGAAGACCAGACACAGCAGGACTCAGAGCTCTGAGACAGCAGCCACCTCAGCAGATGCCTAGGAATCTTCCCCCCCCCCGCCCCCCGTGAGGTTCAGGCAGGGCAGACTGCAGAAGGCACAATTTGTGGACCTTTTGAAACCATCCTTGATACTTGGTGTGCTGGCCACAGATTGCATTTCCTCTCTCTAGGCAAAGAACTGAAAGTAAAACTCAGCCTGTCTCCCAACCAGTCACTGCAGAAGGTGCTGGAAAACATTGCTGGGTGGGACACACGCTGGTAAGATCCCTCTCCTTAAGTCCTGGGAAGAAATGTTAATTATTGCGAAGGGAGTGAAGAGTGGGGAGGGGGGTATCCAGCAAAGGAGCTAAGACTTTTTAAAAGAAACTCTTTTCTTGCATAAAAGGTGACAGACTGTACCAGGAGTCATTTGCATAATAAAACACCAGCGGAAAGGAAGGGGGCTAAGCAGAATTTGCGGGGGCTTGCCAGGAGTGAGTGGAAGTATTCACACAATTTCCTCAGCTCCAAGTCGGAGCCTCTGTCTGCACACCTGGACCAGCCCCAGCATGGACTTAGGGCAAACCAGAACTGTACTTACTCTTCAACGAGGGTCTTACATCTCAGGCTTAACCCCAGATGAATCACCGAAACAACACAGCCCACCTCGGTTCCTGCCTCTGTCTTTGGTAAAATGGGACATCAATGACATCTCTGAGTCCTTCTGAAAATGACACATAACACAAAAGCAAATAAGCCAGTGACCAGCAGCTTGAGGTGGCCTCCCTGCCCCATGCCCCAAATCAAAAATTAAATAGTCACTTTCACAGCTGAGCATTCAGAGTGGACTGCTCAAGGATTATGAATTCTATTAATATTTGTCTCTCAAATAAAAGAACAATTGGGGGAAATTGCACACAGCCAAATCCATTTTAAATGGATGAGAGTGGAGCGGTAAATGATGAAGAAGGATGTAGACGGATTCAGAAAGAGACTCAGACCATTTTGCTGCTAATAGTTGCCACAGACAGTTCATTACTGATAAATGTAGAATAATGATGTCCTTAATGAGTCTTTTCACGCACAGATTCATCATAAAACAAGAGGATGAGGTAAAACAAAAAGTCTTTGAATAGCATTCATGCAGTGGGGAAAGCGAGGATAATTTCACATGCCCAAAAAGAGCTCCAGGTTTAAAATAAAGCCTTCTGAGATTTCCTTCATTGTGCCCACTTGAATAGCTTTTCTTCTAATTTCTCAGAGGTGTCAAGCTGCTACACAGTTGGGCACAAGGAGGAGCCCAGAAGAGGGGGCTTCGCTCTCCTGCTTGGAGACCTTGGTGGCCCCTTTAAGTTATTTGACCTGGAGCCATTATCTCCGTGCTAAAGCTCACTGCGGATAGGAGGAGAGTGTGCCTTTCCTAAGCAAAGCCTCACACTTGGTGTTGCACCCTGGATAGTGTCCCCCCAAATCCGTCCTGGAGTCCTAACCCCCAGGCCTTCCAAACGTTGAAGAGCAGGGCCCCTACAGAGGTGGCTAAGTCAAGAGGAGGCTGTTAAGGGACTAACCCCATGCCACTGGTGTCCTTCTAAAGAGGAGATCAGAGGAAGACTCGTCAGAGGGGGATGGACCCGCCAGGCCAGGAGACAGGCCTCAGCAGTGCCACCGTGGCTGCACACCACTTTGGACCTCAGCCCCCACAACTGTGACAACAAGTTGAATGAGCTGCTGTCCAAGCCCTGGCTCATTCAACCACCGGGTGCCTGGAATCTAGGGGAGGGCTTCACGCATCTGCTCCTAACGTGGTGCACCCTGAATTAACAGAGCAACACCCAGCAGCGTCTCAGAGCTGCCAGAGGCTGTGCTGATTTGCCTTCCATATGTTTAACAAAAGGTCTTTCTGGGCAAAGTTCCAATAGTGGACCCTGTGGAAGCCATGAGACCAAATGGAGGTGACCTAACTTCAGATGGATACAACTTAACACCTATGGAAGGTAGAATTCTAAGAAAGCCCCCCAGAGTCCTGAGAGAGGGAGAAAGAGAGAATCAATTTTATTTAGCTTTTCATGTGGTTTTCGTTGCTATGACACTTCATTGTGTACCTGGTGCTGGGGTTCGAACCTGCATCCTCACACATGCCAGGCAAGCACCTGGAGCCACTGCTCCAGCCCCAGGAAATGGCATCTTAGCTAATAGCCAACCTTATCTCACCGTGGCTTTTCCTACTCCTTTTGCAGAGAAATAGAAAAGGCGATAAAAGGAAAGAAAATCGTCTTTGCTTGTCTCCAACCATGAAAGAAAGAAAAGTCGCCTGCTGATATTTCAAGTCCAGGGATTTCAATAGCCAGGCAGGCTGAAGTAGAGAGTCCTCAAGGAAATGGACCCTTACACTGTTGGGTGTTTCCCACAAGAGCTCTGGTGCCCGACGGAAGCCTGTAGAACACTTGCTTTCCTATGTAGAAAAGAAGATAAATCCAAGCCCCAGTCATCTGCTGAGCAGGGCTGAAATTACTCATCTCCTATGCCCAATGTTTGTTATCTATGAAACAGGGACAATAATGCCTACCTCGTGAGATAGCTTCTGTTTTTATTGAGATATAATTACAGACCTTGGAATTCGTGGTATAAAGGATAAAAGTCTGTGGGGTTTACTTTGGTTACAAAGTTGTGCAGCCATCACTAATTCCAGAACGTTTATATCACCTCAGAAAGAACTCCGCACTCATTATCAGTCACTCTCCATCTCCCTGTGACCCGCGGAAACCAATGTGCTTTTAATCTCTATGTATCTGCTTCTGACATTTTATGTAAATAAAATCATATAATATGTAGCATTCTGTGTTCAATTCCTTCACCTTAGAATGTTCTTTCCAAGGTACATCCATGTTATAACCTCATGACATGTTTGTGATTAAAAGCCTCAGTTCAGATGCGGGGAGATCATTTCAACCCACCGTTTCACACAGTGCTCCTGACCCCTTTGGCTGAGTGTCCTTCAGCCTCGGTGCAAACCTCCAGGATCTGAGAACTCATTTTCAAGGAGGGCAGAGCTTCCCTGGGGACTGCACCATTCTGGCTGTTGAAAAAACTGATCCTTAGGCTCAAACAAAATCTCCTGTCTCCCATCAACTACCCGGTTAGTCCCTCGTATGAGTTGAATATTTTACCCCCACTCAGAAAAGTGTGTTGAACACCCAGACTCCAAAGCATCCTTCAGAAATAATCTGCAGAGGTTAGAAGAGGTAATTAGTGTCAGCTCTGCTCAGGTACAGCTGTGTATCTGCTTTTAAAAAGGGGGCGGGTCTTGAGACCGAGGAACACCAGCAGAGCATGCAAGCAAGACTCTGCGGAAACTTCTAGAAGTCCAGGAAGCCAACCACGGATCCGTAGCCAATCTCCAAAAGCCAGGGCATGGGCCTACAGGATGCTGTCCCTCACAGACGGAGCCCACTCTGCCAACACCTTGACCTCAGACACTTCCTCTCAACAACTGTACCACCATAAATATTTCCACTGTTTAAAGCCACCTAGTATGGCTACTTTTTATAGCAGCCCCAGCAGCCAATGCAGTCCTGGTTGGGTGCTCAGGTGCCCCACAGAGTCCTCCTCTCTTCAGGTGTTCCAGCCCGAGCGGGGCAGTCACGTCTCAGCTGGGCTTCCTGCAGTGTGCCCTCTGACCCCCTCGCTTGTCTCCAGATGCACCGGGGCTTACGAATGCAGGCAAATGGGCAGCGTGCTCATGCAGCCTTCAACAGCACATGCTCTGATGTCACCATGCTGTTTGAACCATCAGGACCTCCACTCTAGCACAGAAGGAATTACATTGCAGAGCAGCTGCTGAAACCCAGCCACATCAATACCAAGGCTGGCCCAGGTACAGGGGGCTGGCTAGAGTGAGGCTTCTTCCCAAATCCGTCCCCTTATCGGTCATCTTCTCTCCAGGGAACATTTCCCTCCCTCCCCATCTTTGCACATCTGGCTTTCTCATCAATAAGGCTCTGGATCCTGAGAAGTATGTGTGTGTGGACATGTGTGTGTTTGCACACACAAGTGCATGCTGCCCACCCCAAACTTCCCATCTTCCTGAATGATCTGGTGTACTCGCATGGTTGCTACCCATGTTATCCTCTGCAAAACACCCATGTAGAACAGGGTGTTCAATAAACACTGCAAGCAGAAGAATATGTGGGGGACGCTGCAGTCAATGGGGCCTGATGAGGAGGATCTGCCTGCCCATGGGTGTGACCTCCTGGTCCCTGTGCTTTCAGAGGGATTTAAAGAATCTGGTACAGAATAAGCAGCTCCGAAGACATACACACATCTTTGTGGAGGAGTGGCCCCTTCCACTCCTTCCAGAACTCAAAAAGGTTCTTTTTTCTTTTGTTTTGAAGAGAGAAGGATAGTGAGAGAGAGAGAGAGAGACAGAGAAAGAGACAGTGAGAGAGAGAGTGACAAAGAGAGAGAGAGAATCAATTTTTATTGAGTTTTTCACATGGCTTTCATTGCTCTGACACTTAGCTGTGTACATGGGTGCTTGGGCTTGAACCCGTGTACTTGAGCATGACAGGCAAGCACCGCAACTGCCGAGCCACCACTCCAGCCCCGCCCCATAGGTTCTTAATATGTCACATCAACTAGATTAGAAACCCTGGAATCTTTGTTCTCCAGAATTTCACCCACAGACTTTCCAGGAGTTCTTGACTGATTTGACTTTTTTACTCTCCAACTATTGACTAATCTCTGAGCCTCTTCGCAAGAAATCTGCAAGAGGAGAGTTTGTTAAAATGGGCCCCAAACAGAGAGCCTGTCATGACCCAAGGCAGCACCTCAAACCAGCAACCAGTGAGACCTGGCTGTGTGGGAAAGTGCCCTCAGCAGGCCAGCTTGTGCTCCGTGCCGTCTGGGTCCGCACACACCTTTCCTTGCTGGGCTTTCAATTCTGAAACACGAAAAGCCACAATTTTGCTTTCCTTCCATGCACCTGCTGTGGGAATGCAGATGCTCCTGGTAATCACATGTGCACTTTGTGAGCCCTGGTTGCTCCATTTGCTGGCGATGCAGCAGGGGGATCCCAGGATGTTAGCACCCCAGTCATTAGGGCACCACCCATAAAACCAGGAACAAATCTACAGTGACAGAGAAGGGGCGTCCAGGCATGGGGAAGCGCCTGCCAGGCCTCGCCCAGGCTCCCATTTTTGCGCTGTGTGCCGGTCTCTCCAGGCGGGTACACTGCAGTGCGCTTTGGGACGCACGTCCCAACCTCCACGCTTTGTTTCTTTAAGCACATGGATCTTTTGGTTGCATGAAGAGGAGCTCTCCTTGGCACACATACTCTTGAACAATTAAATATGATGTTTAAAAAAATCAAAGGACTCCAGGTATGAATTCTTCTTAATTTCTAATTTCTTCTAAAAAAGTGGAGCTATTGATTGAGTGGCAGGTGCTCTTTAACATCGCAGCAATGGCCTTCGGCAAGGTAATTTTGAACTAGCTGTTTTTAAGTGCCCCTCCGTGTCCTGAGCTATTCTGAGGTTGATGATTCATAGTCAATCGACTAAGTGGGAGGAGAGCCCCAGACTCCACAGTCCTACCAATATAGCAGATAGAGGCGGCAGTGCAGCCCACTCTGCGTAGAGGGATGGGACAGCCACGCGCACACACATTGCCAGCGTCACCTCTGCACCCTGCCTGTGGCCTCCCAATCCTGGTGCTAAACAGCAGGGGCCAGTCACCATTCCACTCGCTTTACTTCCTGCCTTCTATTAGAAAGATGTTGTCCTAAGCCTTCTACCCTACCCATTTGTCACCTGCCGACCTAAGAACACATGCTCCACCAAGCAACCAGCAAGCCTCTCCTGCTTCAGTCAGGCAGAGCTCCATCAGCCGGAGAGGCATCACCAACTGATTTGGTGGAGCGAATTGGGGAAATGCAGAAGCCAAAGGTGAATGAACCAGAAGATTAGCAAAAGCCGACTAAAGGGTGTCAAATGTCCACCGAGGTTGTCCTGGCAGACACTGGGACCCTCACAAGCCTGTCGGGCAGAAGATGGAGGCACAGAAATCACCTGCTATCGGGGATGCTGCTCAAGGTGTCAGGAAGGGCAAGGAGCGCCCTGGCTCCTCTCTTTCAATCAATCAGTCCCCTCTACGAAGGCTTGCTATTGCATGAACCCTGCTGGAAGCCAGCTGGCGTGGGAGGGAGGACAAAATACAGCCAGCAGGGCTTAGAGTCCCCTTCTGTAGGAAGCACAAAAGGAGTGGACTGCTTGCATGGGCAGAGAAACCAGGTGTGCAGTCCTCTCCTCAGATATGTCCTCACGGCTGTCAAGTGGGACGAAGGACTTGAATAGATTCTCCAAGAGCCAAAACATTTGTCCATAATTCCTTAAAGATTAGGAGGAAATGTCATACCACCTTTCAATAGCAACAAAATAAATGTGCTTTTCCCTTGCAACATTCCTGAAGAATTTGAAAGAACACCTGTGTAGACTTGAAGGAACTATGCCCTGGCCCAAGAATCATCACAGGATGTTTACATGACCTTGTAAACTGGCCTAGCTGGCTTGCCTTCTTAGTCCTGATTTGTTAAATGACACTAATGACTGCTGGTCTACCTACTTCATAGTTAAAAATTATTTATCCTATGTATTAATTCCATGAGCAATCAATGAACACCAAGCATCGCAATTTCTACTGGTCATGGGGTCATCAAGATTTTACCAAAAACCCATTATCTACTAAGTTCCAATACGTGCCTCCCGGGCCCCTGGGATTTGCTATTATTATTATCATTCTACTTATTATTATTCTATCAGGGATTGAACCTAGGATACTTAACCACTGAGCCACATCCCAGTCCATTTTATTATTTATTTTGAGCCAGGGTCTCACTAAGTTGCTCAGGGCCTTGCTAAAATTGCTGAGGCTGGCTTTGAACTGGCAATCCTCCTGCCTCAGCCTCCCGAGTCCCTGGGATTATAGGCATGCGCCACTGTGCCCTACTCTCCTATTATTGTTACGCTGGTCAGATTCAGTTCTTGGAAAACAAGTCCAAAATTGAATAAGAAAACTTTAATAGAATTAGTTACCATCTGGAAGCAGGGCATTGACTCAGGGACACTTACATCACCATCCTTACAGACATTCATTCTTTGTCTCCTCGTTGGGCTGGGATGGGGGTGGCTGCAGAGAAGAAAGCAGACCTCTAATTCACCTTTTCAACCTCAGATCCCCAGGACTATCTAGACCCAAGCCTAACCTTTGACATCCAGTGATAGCTAAATAATAGTTAAATAAATGAATGAATGGAGTCTACAGTCTAAGGGGACCTAAAAGTTCAAAGCATCATAATACTTAGCTGGATGCCCTCCTGCAGCTCTGGATGAAAGCCAACCAAGAAAGCTGTAGCTGTGGGGACTGTGATTTCGGAGGGAGAAGCACCCACAGATACAAGAAGAAGCAGAGTGAGGTGTAATCTGGAAACGGCTGGTCACCCCACACTGCTGCAGCCTGAGTTTTCAGAGAGAGTCACAAAAAATGAAGTTGGAGAGAGAGGGTGGGAGATGTGCCCTGAGAGGGCAATTGGGTCTTCCGTAGTAGAAAGGAGTCACTGTAGAGTTTGGGCAGAATAGACAGGAGGGGGAGATGTGCGGGTGATGGGTCACCCCACCCTCTGCCAGGGCTGCTTTGATGGGCTGGCAAGGACTGTCCCTTTGAGGAGTGAAATGCGTTGCATTTCATGTGTGTGAATGTGACTTGATCAATGAAAGGAAATCAATTTAAAATCAGAAAGGGAAAAGGAACTACAGGTGCTTATTACTGGTTGTCCTGTATGGTTAATTCAAACGCAACACATGGACTGGAAATATTTCAGTACGAAAGCTTTGCAGACAAAATACGTAGTGCTACTAAATCAAATACTGAAAACAGGACCTTTGAACCCATTCAAAGGTGCTACCACCGAGCAATGCCTGGGATTGAAATTGCATGAAAGGCCAGATGTTCCAAGAGCTTTTTGTCAGTGGGGTCTTTATCACAGCCTTCAAATAAGCTCACTGTATGCAAATTCCAACACTGCTGCATTAAACATAGCTTTCTTTTAGCCTTTCAACTATCCCCCATAAATTCACAGAGGACAGACTGAAGGTAACAAAACCAATTACTATTTTAGATAAAAACTTATTAAGCCTCAAATTTAGCAATTCGTCAATATATTTTAGCCCCAAAGGGCCTCAGTTTTCTCATCTATAAAGGGGACATGATTGCTAGTCTATAGTATAATGTTTGATAATTTTATCAAAATTTTGAAAATGGTATGATTTTATTGAAAAGTGTTTCTAAAGAGAACTATATTTTTGCATGTATATTTTAATTCATTCTGAGCAAATCATAATTTAATGAAATCCTAGGGTATTAGCCCCAGTTATAGAATAAAACTAAATCAACAAATATAAGTTATTTATATATCATATGACATATGGAGCTTGCCCACACAGGAAGAAGCATATACCAATGGAAAAAGATTGAAATTTGTTGTGTACAATATGTTGAGGAGAACAAACACCTATATCACTAGGAACTAGTCACTTATTTAGCTGTGCCTAATTAAAACCAAATTTCTAAGACAAGAAAGCCTCATCCATCTTACCATGCAATACACATGCAGTATAATTTATCGTTTAATTAAATTAAATATAACTTGACATTTGCATCCTTATCAATCATTCTTTGAAGTATATCAGTAATTCACTTGCGATCAAAATTCCCTATAAATGATAATTATTACCTTATCAGTGAAACAGGGAGAAAGTGGGGAAGTCCAAATCCCGGTCACGGCTGAGATGAGCCTTAAAGACGGCTCCTATGTGCTCAAAGGAGGCTGGCAGGACATGTGTGAGAAACGGCAGTAGCTGCTAATATTGCTTGGATTTTAATCCTGGTTGTTTCTATTACCGCTGTTGACAAGAAAAGCTGTTAGAACGTTGCGTAGCACACACAAGGTATTGATTAATAATTTTAAATGAGCTTACCTTACTCCAAATGATGCATGATAAATGAATCATGGGTTGACTGTGGGTGAGACGGTATTAAGATGTAACCGTCTACACTGCAATATACCCTTGCTTAACAAAAGTGGTGAAATTCATTGCCATTAACAAATCTCTTTAAAAAAATAAGTCACAAGGATTACTAAATTATGCATGCTAAAGGAGAATTCAAAATGTGCAAGAGATTTCAAATAGTCCCCCTCCTCGTGTAATTAATTGTGCAAATTTTGTGTTGGTTTTTGTTTTGCTTGTTTGCTCTTTTGTTCTTAATTATTTTGTTTTGTCTTCTTCTTTCTGATTTTTGGAAGCAAGGATTCCATTCAAAGGTTAAGATTGGGCTGGTAGAGCACTTGCCTGGCATGCACAAGGACCCAGGTTTGATACCCAGCACCACATACACAACTAAGGAAAAATAAAAACCACATGCAAAAATAAGGATTAACTCTCTCTTATCTGTCCCTCTCTTTAAAAAAAATAAAATTAAAAAGTAAAGGTTACGATTGCCTGTAGAAGGTCTGTGAGGCAGAGAGAAATCTAGTTGGAGGTGGCGCGCATAATGTTCAGTCCGGAAGGCGCTCGGCTGGGGACAGCTGTGGTGGAGTGCTTGCCTAGCACACTGGGGAACCTGGCTCCACCCCAGGACCTCAAACAACGCAAAAAGAAAAAAGGAGAACCTAAGGACAGCTCTTGAGGCTTGTGAATGAATTAAGGAAGGCTTCAATCTCAAAGGGAAATACTACAAATATGACTTCCAGTTTCCTGAGAACGTGTTTTCTTAATAGGTTATAAGTAGCTGGAGAAGATTTGGAATTTTTTCTTCTAGAGTTTGGAAGCCTGTAAAAGAGTAAGAGGAAAGAATGTTTGCTCTACAGAGAAATTTTCAAAATTTGTGCGGAGTAAACATAAATGAATGAATCCCACCTTTCTCTTCTTTTAAGCTTCAGCATTACTGCTGATGGGCATTGTTGCAACGTTTGGAGACACAGTTACTCTTACCTACTGTTGGCAAGAATGCACCTTGGTAAGACGTTTCCGCAAAACTAGTTTGAAGTATAGAGAAAGGTTTAATTAAGTACCTTTACACGTTATGGTCAGGGTAGTCTAGTTTTTGCAGAAAACATTCCCAGTGTAAAACAAAGAAATGCTGGAAAGAGAGTTTTGCAAAGAAAATCATTTAAAATTAGCAAGTAGCAAGCTTTCGGCATCCCAGAGAACAGAGAACTGACCACAGTATTTGGAATTATATAGTGGCATTTCCCTCTTTTCAAGAGTAGCTGACAGGTAACAAGCAGGTCTACGGCAGGAGGATCCTGAGACACAGTGATTTATAACGAGGCCTTTCAGTTGGAATGCTAATGGCTATATCCCAGGACAAGGGACCGAACTCCCTTGGGAGACCAAATCCCACCCACCATGGGGCTAAGAAGCAGGACAAGCAGATGTGTTTGTCCTTGATGGCACACAGACACAGAGACAGACAATAGGTCAGAGCTCAGGAAATCGGAGTAAACTTCAACCTTTAGTTTATAACAATGAATTAGTATTTGTTTTTTAATTGTAACAAATTACCCTACCAATGTAAGATGTCTAACATTGTTTTGAAAAATAAAGTCAATTTTTAAAAGATATTACATTATGGGTACATGGATGAAATATTCTAATTTCACTTTTAAAATGAGAACAAGAAAGAATTTGCATAATTTGAAATACTTGAATACACAAATATGGTGAACTTAGAACTTAAAATAGATAAACAGATATGCTATGGGAACAGTAAGAAAAGTAAAGCAGAGAAATGTCAGAAAATCACATGAACATTGTCTTTTCTCATTTTAAATATCAAAAATTTTAAATAAATTAAAATATCAAAATCAGGGCTGGAGCTGTGGCTCAGCGGTTACAGTGCTTGCCTGGCATGCATGGGGACCCAAGTTTGAACCCCAGTACCACGTACACAATGAAAGTCTAAATAAAATTGATTCTCACTTTTTTCTCTCTCTCTCTCACTGTCCCTCTGTCTTTAAAAAAAATAAAATAAATTAAAAAATAAAATAAAATTCAAAATCATGATGTTTGAGAGGGAAGAAAGAAAGATACTTCATTATTTAATGAGGGCCAGTACAGTAGGGTTGTATAGAACTCCTATTTTTTTCCTTTAATAAATAGGCTCAAAATGTACAAAGCAAATTTTGATAAATTTTTTAAAAGAGGAAAAAATGTTGAATCATGGAGAGATCTTGTCATGAGCTTCTCAGTCACTGAGGGAATGAGAACCTGAGTGTGAGGATGTTGAAGATTAGAAGCAAAGTTTTAAAAGCTGACCTACCTGACATTTTAGAACACTGCATCTCCCAACTACCAAATACTTACAAATGCATGAGGAGCTGAGATCACATGGAATATGCTACAACCTTGCAAATTCAAGACAGAAATGAATCACAAAAGAATGACTAGTTTCTAATTTTTAAAATAAATGCAAACCTTTCTAAATTAAAAGTGGGTCAATGAGAAATTAGAAGATATTTTGAAATTAATGTTCAAAAGTGCAAATAAAACTTACAAAATCTAATGGATTGAAACTGTATTATGGTTAATAAATTTCTAGACCTAAATTTTCATATTTTTAAAAAAAATATTTAAAATCCATGATGTAAATGTTCTTCTTAATATGCTAAGTATCAAGCTAACCCAAACAAGAGAAGAAAATAAGCAAAAATGAATAAAAGATAAACAAATTTACCAAGGTAGAAGTCAATTTATCGAAAGAAATAAAATCAGTATTTCCCTAGAAAGAAATATCAGTAACTAGAGGAAAATCAAAAGTGACCAATATTAGTAGAAAGATTGCCACATATCTGAGAGATATTAAAACAGGAATTTATCATGTACAACCTTATGCCCTTATGTGGAAATATAGATAAAATTAATGAATTCAATGAAAACAACAATGTACTCAAACTACCCCAAGAAGAAATAGAAAGTTAGTTCATGTGATTGTTCCTAATAACTGCAGTACACATTGGATGAAATTCATGTCTAATAATAATTTTAATCTCCAATAAAACTGGAAACAAAACAAAATAAAAACTTAAGCAGACTAGAAATAAGAATGGACCTTTCCAATCAGATAAACGGTATTTTTTAAGAATACACACAAACACTGAGTGTGTAAAATATTGTCAAATTGTCCCTGAGATCAAGACTCAGGCAATAGGAGACCGACTCTCTTCAGAATTCTTCCAGAGGTGTGAGCCAGTCAGTGGATTACGGCAAGAAGACCAATAGGACTTAAAATGTAGAAATAAAACATCATCATTCACGTATTTTCCTAAGTCTGTTGGAAACATAAAAACTTTTGGCAAGTTATAATGTGTTAGATTTAACAAGTGAATTTAACAAGTTCACTGGATAAAAAGTTAATCGATGAAAGTCAATTGCGTTTTTATTTGTAACTTTTCAGTTATAATTTTTTTAAGTGATGATTCCCATCTCTATGGCTCCACGTACACAGCTCATCTATAGGGTTAGTTCAGGACTCATCCCTGGAAAAGTCAACTCATGGTTGCTGGCAGCCCAACATATATCACAGGTGATATGACAGCGTGAAACCTGATTAGATTTTTTTAAAAGGGAGAGGTACAGTGAGAGAGAGAGAGAAAGAGAGCATCAATTTTGTTTAGTTTTCATGTGATTTTTATTGCTCTGACACTTTGTTGTGTACGTGGTGCTGGGGTTTGAACTTGCATCCTCATGCATGCCAGGCAAATGCCATAACCGCTAAGCCACTGCTCCAGCCCCAGCCTGATTAGATTTTGAAAACACTGAGGAATACCTTGTCTGCCTTGTGATGGTTGAAAACCACACCAGCTTGATCTTCAAAATTCTGCACAGTACTTTCATATCATCACCATCTAACCCCTCGTCCTTAGTTCTAAATATAAGATTCCTACCTTATTCCTTGTTGAAAACAAGTTTCACCTCCTATGATTTAATTTCTGAAATAGCAAAGCATTCTTATTTCACATGTAGCATTCTCTCACCGTAACAACACATTAGCTTACACATTTATGCTCCCTTACAATATAGTCCTACACCGCACTGAGGGATTATTAAGATGTCTAGTACCTTACAGTCTACACAGTTGGCTAAGAGAACTAAAATAAATAGTTTTGGACTAAAAAATATATACTTAATTATTTGTATCCTCACCTTAATTAGAGATAAACCTAGTTTAAGAGCCAAGTTTTCAGAGCAGTGTCTTAGTGCTACAGATATTCAAACTTGATAGAATCAATCCAATGTTCAAATGTACTATAAAAAGATAACCAGCATATAAAAATACAATTTAGTTTTATAACACCAACAGTCAGAAAGAGTTTCAAATACTGTAAGCTTAAATCATCGTTAGAAAGTTCAAGCGGCAACTGCTACAGAGGTGTACGATTTCCAGGTTACCAAGGCCATGGTTCTCCAAAAGGCATTCCATAAGACATCGATGTTTCTGATTATGACACAGTTTATTTTCACAAGTTCATTTCCATTAATTCCATATTTTAAATCAGTTTTAGAAAACTTTAGCTATTGATTTTTAGTGCAGAAACCAAACTCTTAAATAAAATCAAATATCTGATTTACTAAATTCCCTAGCTTTATTTTTAAGCCAGTTGAACTTAATGCTACATACTAACACTAAAAATATATTTTTATTGAGAAAAGTTGATAATTTATATAATTTTACTTAATTGTCTACTTAAATATGTGCTTCTCACCTTTCAGTTTTAAAAGGAGTTACATTCCCCAAGTTTGGAATAAATGTTTTTAAAATATGAGATTAAAGTGGTCTCATTTTTACACAGGTGGGAGGTACTGTCTTTTCTATTAGGCAAAATTTTAAGCTTCTTATCCTCGAGACTAAGTATCTTAACAATTCCTTGTCCTGTGGCTTGTTAGTGTCGACTCCAAATTAAATTTCCACCAGAAGAAAATATCATCCAACTAAAAAAAGTTTTCTTGTAATTTTTTTATTTCAGATATTCATGTCATCCTGCTGCTTTTGCTAAAAGCCGTTAGTCATATATAATGAAAATATTCATCAAATTTTATGTTTAACCATATATATTTTACTAGGGTTCTTGGGGGAAAGAGGGTACTTCCCCAAAAATACACCTCAAAACTATTTCAGAATATTGTTTTTATTTTAATAAATTTCTGATACTTTTTTGAACGCCGCTTTTCAGGTGACAAAATCATTTATGCGAAAGCAGTGAAGTGAATCTAAAATATGGTCACAAAAATGTGGGCACATCTCCCTTCAGGCAGGGAGGTTTCTGTTCCCTCTGCCTGCATCTGGTTCCCCTAACCAGATTCAGATGCTGGACCAGTATCCAGACCCAGGTCTTAAGAACCTGGTAGCTTGTGTTTCACAGCCTTCCTCCTCCCTTTTTTTTAATTTTTCCAATGAAATAATATAATATATTTATATTCTGAAAATTAGATTTATCCCTGAGAGCCACTCCCCAATTACCCACCCTTGTCCTCCTACTCTTAAAACCCAGCCACCATACTGTGAGCATGCTCAAGCTCCTCTGGAAGGAAGCCACTGGAAAGGCACTGACAGCCAGCAGCTTGACAATCAAGTGACTAAGCTTGAGGGAGTGGACTCCTACAGCCCCAGTGAGCCCTGCCGCTAATGCCTCCTGAAACAGAGATGAGAAGTTAGTTCCTCCTGCCCCACCTGCAAACTCCTGTGCAAAAACAAATTGAGGTTCGTATTTCAGCCACTAAATTTCTAAATTTTAGAGTGGTTTATTGTGCATCCGCAGCTGGCCAGAACGACACTGCGTGCAAGTGCACGACAAACGGCCAGTGCAAGGTCTTACACTTACACCTAGTGGCGAGCTAGCATCTGCTCAGTGCTTCCTGCCAAAATAAAACATTTTAAAATCGAATCCCTCTTCCCCGTTGAAACGTTTTAACACCTGTTGCGGTGGCCTGGTAGTTGCAGCACTTGCCTGGCATGTGCGAGTACACAGGTTCAAAGCCCAGCACCCATGTACACAACAAAGTGTCTGAGCAACGGAGCCCATGTGAAAAGCGAGGTAAAATTGACTCTGTATTTCTCTCTCCTCGCTATCCATCTAAAAAAAAAAAAACTCTTTAATACTTAAGCAGAGGAAGACCCACAGATTTGATCTATTTCTCATTGTAGCTTTCTAAGATTATGGTTGGCCATGGAGACTCTTCATTCTGACAGTAGACAAGACCTGCATCCGCACTGTGGTGGTAGTCTGGGCATCTACTCGTGTAATAAAATTACGCAGGCCTACACACCACAAAGAACCCTTGCTGATGTGCATGGGAAGCGTGTGTGAACATTTTAGTGAGGTCTGTGCGTGAGGTAGATTACTGTACCAATGTCAGTTTCCTGATTGGGACAACTGCCTTATCTCCTGGGGCTGCTGTAGCAGCAGCAGTGTGGGTAATTTAAAAACAACAGAAATGTACCGCTCACCGTTCTGGAGGCTGGGATATCCAAGTTCAAGATGGCAGCAAATCTGGCCAAGGCCTGCGCCTCATCCCTGGTGCCTCTGAGTGTGGTCACAGGGTGGAAGCGGCTGGCATCTCCCCTCAAAGCCTTTGGATCAGGTGCTAATTCACTGTGAAGTCAGAGTTCTAAAGCCTCAACCACCACCCGTCCTCCCGAAGGCCTCACCCCTTGAGTTTTAAGTCCTATTGTGTGGATTGGGAGGTGGGGTATGGGGCCCATATGCAGCTGGAGCCACCGTGCATTGTGGTTTCCCGGGAAGCTGACTTCTGGGGAACTGGCGAAACTTGCAGAGGACCTCTGTCCTGATTTTGCAATTCCTCGAGAGGCTTCAACTATTTCAAAATACAGAAGTCATTGGAAACCTGAGATCTGGCAATGCAGAAATGGATTTCAGTACAATAACTCGTCCTGGCAGAAGGCCGAGGTCCACTCCTCATGGAGAGAAGAGCAGCGCTGGCCGTGGCGTCCAGGATAAGCACTCTTGAGGGCTCGGGGCTCTAGCGGTGCTCTTCGGGGGCTTATTCTTCTGTTGGTATAATTTCATAGAGAAAGGTCGGTCGTACTCAGAGGAGGAAAGCACAGATGCAGGCACTTGGCACAAGGGTGTGATTAAACACACAAGCAAAATATAGAAGTGACCGGGGTTTCTGTGGACACTCGTTTTTCCAGTGGATGGCTAAGAGTTTCTGTCTTCTCAAAGGCATGAGGGTTTGTTCTTTGTCTCAGGGACTTTTTACAAGGATCTATAGAAAGCTTGTCCAGTTTCTTAATCAGGCTTAGAGACCTCTGCACGGCATGCATTTTTATTGTTCGAGGACAAACCTCATCTCCCTGCTTACGCCTCAGCCCCATCTGATGTTTGTCGGTCTTTCTCCTCCATGATGCAGGAGCCGTGAAGGGAAAGCTGTCATTCAGAGTCACCTATCTGTGCTACCTTCATGTCCTCATTCATTTTATAGACAGGGTACCATGAGAGCTGAACAGAAACTATAAGCAAAGGTAAGATTCCTTAATAAATTGGAGATTCAGAACAACATAGAGATCAAAATGGAGCAGGCACAAAGAAAAAAAATCCTTTTTAAACAGTTGGGAAGGGGGCTCATGCGGAAGATAGAAAGCCAGATGGTCAGAGTCAGTCTGTGCCTCCACAGAAAATAGCGAAAGTCTCGTGGAACTGTACGTCACTTAGAGACGCTTTGCTGCAGAATCCTGAGGTGGCAGAGGTCAGGGAGGGAAAGGATAAAAAAATAAAAAGGAGCACTCAATAGGTCTGACCACGTATGCACTTGATTTGAACTTTGTATCTCTTTTTCCATTACGCTAGGAATCCAAGGCTACACCCACATTTGTGAAAATAAGACAACCTAACAGGTTAGAATGTGGCTTGATAGTTAGCAGAGTACCTGCAAGTGGATGCAATGGGGAGAAGACACCAGGAAGCAGCCAGGATTCCCTGCACCTGGGCTCCACCTCTGCCCTTCCTCAGGCTGGGTTTATCCATGACGACCACCCTGGATTCCACGGCTCCAGCACCACCTCCCCAAACAAGCACACTCTGCCTCAGAAGGGGACCCTGAACTCCCCAAATGCTCAAGGTCAAAAGTCTGACCATAGATCCATGGAAAATAATTGGAACATAAATTTTGAAAGCAGGGAAACAGCAGTAAGTAGTGTCAGGTATATAATGGAAAATAGGTCTAAATATAAGTCTTGCAGACCAGAGGGATCACAGGAAGCAAGATAAGGAGAGCTTCTGAAACAGGATGCAGCCACAAACCTAAGAGGGAGACCCCAGAAGTCCTGCAGGAGAGCCAGGGACGGGCGGCAGTGGGAGCAAAATTGAAGGGATAGTTTTTGCTACTTGGACTTTTAAATTTTAGAACATGTGACGTGAAGGATTGGGCTTGCTTGGCACATTTGCTGATTGTTTTCTTTGGTTGATCATTCTTTCTATAAGGTTTGTTCCGCTTGTCAAAAAATAAATAAATAAAGTTACAGGATTTATCTGTTGCCTGTCCAGATTTATTGCACAGATAGAGCAAATGAGAAAGAGGAGAACACCGTAAAGACTGAAGAGCAGCAGGTCCACACAGGCCTGGGCATTCGGTTCTCGAACGAGGCAATGCAGTGGAAGAGTGCAGGAAGGCTGTTCCTCCAATAAATTATGCTAGGCCCGCAGGGGAAAGAAAATGAAACCTGATTTCTGCTTCACACTACACACAAAAACAAATTCCAGTAAGCAATCCATCTTCCAGAAAATAATATTGGATAAGACTCCCATAACCTCAAAGTTCCCAAACCCACAAAATGCTTTACACTGGCACAAAACATATTAATCAAAAGGGAAAGATTGGTAAACTAGATTACACTGAAAGCAGGGGCATCTGTTCACCAATTAACACCTGTAAGAGTCTGCACATGTAAGTCAAAGCGTATGAGATACATGCAATACATACAAGTAGCAAAGACTGTATATGTACACACATATGTATGCATATACATACACACTCACACATAAGTGTGCGTGTAATAGTTATGTGTGTGTCTATAAGTAAATGGATAATACAGAATTTATATTTATTTAAATCATAATAATTAGTGAAGAAAATATAAAATCCAATTTTTTAAAAAGAGAATGAGAGGGAGAGAATCAATTCTATTTATTTTTTCATCCAGCCTTTGTTTCCCGGACACTTAGTTGTGTAAGTGATGCTGGGATTTGAACCCAGATCCTCACACATGCCAGGCAAGCACCATAACTGCTGAACCACTGCTCCAGCCCCACAAACTCCAATTTTTAAATGAACAACAGTTACAATTAAACAATTCACAAATGAAGAGAGCACACTCAACATTCAGCTTCTATATTCCTCTGGCAAACACCCGGCTTCATAACCCAGCAGTTCTGCCTTCCACAGAGCACGCAGACACAGGCACAATTCAGCCAAGTTCTTTGACAACAAGGAAGGCCACTGCTCTTGTTTCCAAGAGCATGCTCCCCTCAAGAACGGCGTGATGGTTCCACTGAAGGTGCCACAAATACTTCCACCATAGTTCTGCAGCCTCCTAGGTGATCTCTAAGAAGACTGAGGCTTCCTCTGAAGCTCCTCTCTTCTTCTGAGCCCTCATGAGCTCACACTTAACACCCGGTGCATGATGAGGCAGGCTTCTCCCCACATGCACTTCAAACCTCTCCCAGCCTCCTCCATTACCCAGTTCCAAGCAGCCCCCATATTTTCAGGTTACAACAGCGCCTCACTTCTTGGAGCCCAATTCTGAGTGTGTAGTTTGTTTGGGGCTGTTATAACAGAGGACCTTAGACTGCACTTTATAAACGAAGGCAATTTACTTCTGTTAGTTTTAGAGCTAAGAAGTTCAAGATTAAGACATTAGCAGATTTGGCATCTGGTGAGGGCCTGTTCCTCAGAGATGGTACCTTCTCTGTGTCTTCAGGTGTCAGAAGGGAGAAACGGACTCCTCTGAACCTCTTTAATAAGGTCACTAATCCCATTCATGAAGGGAGGTCTTTCATGACCTTCACCACCTAAAAACCCTCCTAGTACCCTCACATAGGGATTGGATTTTAGCACATGGGTTTGTAAGGACACAAGCATCCAGACCGCAGAAGCATCTGCATCCTGAAAATAAGGTAGCCTTCAAGGTGTATAGACATTCCCACTCACCAGAATGCCTCATATCAAACAATAATAATAATAATAAAAGAAAATGGTAAGTGTTGATGATTCTGAGCAACCTTGTGGGCCCCCTATGGACCCACCATTGAGGAAAATGTAAAATGGTGTCCCTATAAGGGAAAAATGAATGGTGGATCCTCAAAAACAGTTCTAAAGATAGAATAATCATGCACAGTAGCAGTTCCACTTCTGGATATGTATGGCTGAAAAATGAAACCACAATCTAAGAAATATATGCATATATTAATAGCACTATTCACAACAGCCAAAAAAGGGAGGAACCAAGTGTCGGCCATGTGGACTGGCTAAAAGCATGGCCACAGGGTGCATCAGTCTACTCTGGGTTACCATGACAACATGCCTGGCACAGACTACTTGTCTATTCTGCTTTGTAGTTTATATTCTTTTTTGTTTCTTAACTCACAGTTTTCAATGGTATGGTATGAACATGGGTTCATCTCTCAGCAGAATCCCTCCGTGCCACCTTCCAGTGGGAGGAGAGCATACAAGAGGAAGTGAGCAACCAGAACTCCAACCACATCCAGAGAAGACCGAGTGGGGCCAGACTGAGGCCTTTGACATAACCCTCTGGGGAGAAGAGACCCCGCAGCATTTCCCAACACCTCTGCACTGCAGATGAGATCTTCACGGTGGAGCCTTGGGTAGCACAAACTGCATTTTAACCATAGCACAACGGAATATTATTTGGTCTTAGAAAGGAAGAAAATTCTGACATGTGCTATAGCAATAATGACAAAGATATCGTGCCGAGTGAAATAAGCCAGTCACAAAAAACAAAAGCAATATTACCTTACTCCACCCAGATGCGGTACTCAGAGCAATCAGATTCTTAGAAATGGAAAGTGCCATAGCTGTTGAGAGGTACAGGGGCAAGGAGAAAAATGCAGAGCTGTTGAAAGAGCACTAAGTTGAAGTTTTACAAGATGAAAAAAACTCTGGAGATGGTTGCTACCATGTGAATACACATAATATTGAACTGCACGTCTAAAATGGTGAAAATGATGTGCTTTGGATCATGCACACTGGGCCACATTTAAAAGAAATCTGTGGGCATTGCTAATGGTATCCAGTGGACGGGTGAGACGAACAGGGCTGAGCTCTGCAGTGTTAGCTGCACACAGTCCTGCAAAGGCTCGCTCTGTGGCTTACCTCATCGCCACTGATAACATACTTAATCTCACCACTTCACGTTCTGGACCAGGGCTGCCCAGTGCAACTTTCTGCGGTGATGGAATTTTCTATATTTCTGCTATCCAATGCACTTGCTCCTAGCTCTTGTGCTTACTGAGCACTCCAAATGTGGATAGAGATACCGAATACCTATCCTGTTTTATTCCATTATAATTAATTTCTAGTTAAGTAGTCACATGTGGCCAGTAGATACTGTACTGAGGCCAGTCTGGATTTTTGCTTCCATCTTCCTCTACCATTATACAGACGGTCCCTGTGCCATTTTTAAAGCAAAGTTTCAGAGCTTTCTTGGGATCACCAAGCCTTCTTGCTGGACTACTGTTATCCCAGGCGTTGGAGCCGAAGCCTTCACTGCTGTTCACGTATAAAGAACCTCTGTGAGCTCCCTTTTCAACTGCTGTGCTGGCAAATATCTGTCATTGTGAAAAAGCTGATAAGCACTCTGAGTTTCCAGTTATCAGATTACAAGGACTGAAGGGGGTCATTGGGAGGGCTCCAATCAACAGGCTCAAGTAATCTGGGGGAACAGCAGTGACTTGACTCAGGTCCAATCAACTGCTGCTGGGAGCCCTTTCTTCACCTGGGGACCTCAGGATTCAGAGAGATGGCTGGCCAGCGGGTAGAGCAAGCTCCACTGAGAAGACAGTCCAGCAAGACCTTGGGGAAAGTAAGCAACGAGCCAGCAGGCTGCACGCTAGCCATCGTCTGGAACCAGTCCCCAAACGCCCTGATACCTCCGTCTGTTGGACCCAAGGCTAAGGATAACGGTGCGCACCAAGTGATTCAGCCTGGCACAAAATGATCGATTAACAGGCAGCAACTGTTCAAGGCAGCTGACTCCGTCCCTTGCTTCTCTTTCCATGACTTCATCTCTTCCCTCATTTGATTGCCACAGAAATGAGAGAGTCACAGCCCCTCCCATCTCTTAAGGGTCCCTTCATTTTATTTGGCAAAAGAATATATTGCTGACGTAAATCAGTAAATAGCTTATTTAGCTCTAAGGAGCCCACAGTTTCTACGTGCCGTTGGGTTTTGTAAGTTTGGCCTGGAAGTTGGCCAGGTGTGGATAGGTGGAAAAGGTGGACCTGCGTGGGGCCATGACAAGAAGAGGGAAGCCCCACTCTGGTCCAGCTAAGCAGTGGCTCTGAAGACGGCAATTATCTTTATGGATTCTTAAATTGCTGACTGTCAAGCATGCGAATCAAATCTTTCTGTCACACACCCATAAATTCTCAAGCAGTACAGCTTGCTTTGCTTACTAGAGCTTCATGCATGGATGCGTGTCGTTTAGGAAAGGCAACGAGAAGCTAATTTGTGCGTCTGCGTGAATGTGAAGCTAAAGCAGGGTGGGGGGGAGTGTCAGCACACATCTGATTGCCCGTCCATCCGAAGCTTTCATCAGCCACGGTCTATCCGGGTTATCCACAAGCACCTCACCACCTGGCTAAGGGATGGTGTGTGGCCACTGCCTTAAGGGTCTGATGTGTCAGAGGAAGGGCAGATGCCGTGACAAGAGCCTGAGAAGAAGCACTGAAGAGTTTCCAGCATATCTTTCTCTTTATGATGAAGAAAAAGCTCTTTAGCTGGACATAGCGGCACTTGCCTGTAGTCCCAGTGATGCAAGAGGCTGGGGCAGGAGGATTGTGAGCTCAAAGCCAGCCTCTTCAATTTAGGGAGGCCCTAAGCAACTTAGCGAGATCCTATCTCAAAATAAAAAATAAAAAACAGCTGGAGATGTTTCCCAGTCATTTCTTAACCCCTAAGTTCAATCTCTGGTACAAAAGGAAAGGGAGAAAAAGAAAGAGAGAGAAAGAGAGAGAGAGAGAGAGAGTGAAAGAAATAAGGAAAGAGAGAGAAAGAAAGAACAAATGAACAAAAGAAAGAAAGGAAAAAAGCAAGCAAGCAAGCTCAAAGCTGTAGAAGGCCAAGTGATTGCCATGAGTGTCAGAGTCAGGGCTCAGAGCTCTAATTTTGGACACATGGAAGAAGTCCTTTTACACTAGAGCAGGCAAATGCTACCTTCAAAGAAGGCGATCCCCATCTTCCCGTAATCTCCTCCACCCAGTGCAACAGCAAGGAGCTATCTGCAAAGCACCCTGGGGACACTGAGGCATCCCCACACCTCTTCTTCCTCTTTCCTCACTGGTAAACAAGCCGAACTCTTCGTTCTTAGCCGAGGCTCCATCCTCTGCTGCCCTTAACCACAGTCCTATGTGAAGCGCTGGCTTCTAAGAGTGAGCTCTAAGGAATTGCTGCCTTTGGTTTCAGGAGCTCCCCCGGAGAGTGCACTGGCCTGTCATCTCATGTCCACCTGCATCACGGCCCTCCAAAGTGACCAGGTCCTGCAGGTCCTGGAGTTTCTGTACAACCTGCATCACCATCTCCGCTCCCCAGGTACCTGCTTAAATTTGTCCTAATTTTCTGTGCCACATACTCTCCTTTCAACTTTGGAATCCTGGTCAGCCTTGAAGTCTGGGCATAGACCCTTTCAAAAATCTTTGCTGATGCTATGATCTGAATGCATGCCCCCTGCTCCACTTTCATGAGTGGAAACCTAATGACTAAGAGATGATGCTAGAAGGGGAGACTTTCAGAGCTGCTTACATTGTGGAATCCCTGCCCTTAAGAACAAAATTAATGCTCTTATGAAAGACACCCCAAAGTTTGCCTTGCTTTCTGCCATAAGGGGACACCCGGAAGGCACGGTGCATGAGGAACTGTCCCTCCGCAGACACCAAATGCACTGGTGTCTTGATGTGGGACTTGCAGTCTAGAAACTGTGGACAAGGAATTTCTGTTATTTGCTAATCACCCAGTCCAAGGTACTTTGTTATAGCAACCCGAACGCCAACCTTCATTAACAGCACCTGACGCAATTGACCCCTGCATCACTTATGTCAAGAGAAGAGCCTGGAGCCCTTTCACCTGGGTGCTCCAGACCACACAGCCGCCTGTGAAGCTTCTCTGTAGAGCATCTGTCCTGTGCAGAGCAATCTGCACGTGTGTGTGAGTGTGTGTGTACGTGTGCGCGTGAGTGTGTGCATGCATTGTAAAAGGCAGAGTGAAAAGGGAAAATGCACATCAGCCTGAATAACCTAACAGGACCACGTAAACACTGTGAGGTCGGCCAAGCCCCCACCCACAGCAGAACATGTGCCCAGTGCTGCAGGTGCAAGAGTGCAGGAGCGGGTGGGCTACACACAGTCAGCTGCTTCCTGGAGAACGGTGGACAAGCACCCACCGAAACCACATTACTGCAGGGAACTGAGCTTACCCATGCACGGGGGTAAAATGAACATATGCCAAAGACGTTCATCAATAACGAGGGAAACAGAAAAGGATGTCGCAACCTGTATAGAGAAGTCAAAGAAATGCATGTCACCTTGCTACTTTATATGAACTCATGATTATACAGTAACTCAACTCCTTAACAAAAAATTAAAAAAGAGAGAGGTCAAAGAACTACAAATTTATGTCACAAAAGAATGCTGACAAAAATTTGCAAAGGTTGGTTTATCCACAGAGCAGTGACCAGTTCCACAGGACACAACTGTGCTTTTAGCTGAGCAGAACTATTAGCATTGCTATCAGCTTTCTACAAGGCAACTGTTTTCTTCACAGAATTGTAAAACAGTCTAATCAAAGACAAAAGCTCACCACCTGATATGGTCAGAGAATCCCCGGGGCTCCAGACCCAAGAAAAGAAAGGCCACCCATACTGGGCTCTCTTGCTCATTTCCAAGTCTTAAGCCTTTCAATTTTGCTCCTTAGATCTTCAGCTTATCTGGACCTTCACCCACTCCCTTCTAGCCACAATTTCTTCCCGACTTACCTGGGAACAGTTAAATCTTGGGTTTGTTAAAGGAGCTCTCAGCTGTCCTCGGGTGCATTTTCCCAAACTCAGCCACCCCGTGTCTTCCTAGTCTCAATGTGGAAGTCTTTCTGAGAGAAGTCTTCCATGACCTCCAAATTAGGCAGTCTCCTTTTTTGTTGTTTAGTTTTTGTTTTGAAAGAGAGAGGGAAAAAAGACAGTCAATATTGTTTTTCGTCTTTTTGTTGTTGTTATTGCTTTTCCTCCAGTTCCGTGTGTGTGTGGTGCTGGGGATCAAACTGGGGTCTTCACGCATGCCAATCAAGCGCTGCACCACCGAGCCACCACTCCAGGCCCTGATGTTTAGTTTTTGCGCATGTTCCTAATGCCCCATACTTACTCATTTTGTTTGTAAGCTCAGTGGGGGCACAGAGAAGGTTGCTATTTAGTGCCTGGTGTATTAAAAGAAAAATGAATGGGGACTGGAGCGGTGGCTCAGCAGATAAGGTGCTTGCCTTGCATGTGCAAGGACATGGGTTCAAATCCTAGCAACATGTACACAATGAAGGGTCAGAACAACAAAAGCTACATGAAAAACTAAATAAAACAAATCGATTCTCTCTCTCACTGTCCCTCTCTCTCTCAAAAAAAAAAGAAAGAAAGAAAGAAAAGTAATGAATGGACTTAACTGAACCCCAGTATCCTCCTGTATAATGAGGCATATGATTCCTGCTCTGCCAGCTTTCAAAATTATGGTATCAAATAAGACCTACAGTCAACAAAAAATGAGTCTCACAATAAAATAGATTCATTTTTCAATTAAAAAAAATTCTTGGCAATTTCTACCTCTGGCAGCCTTCTGTGCTTATGAAATAAGGTCCCAGTCAGTGATAAGGATCATGACAAAAAGAAATACTTAGAAGTTGATTTAAAATAATGTTTACCCTTAAGGAAAAGAAGACATTTTAAGCAGTATTGAAAAAAAATAAAATTTAAAATAATACATGCAAACATGAGGCTGGCATATATTCCTGAGCGAGACTGTCAGTTAATTCGGTAAATATTTATTTCCTTTTGACGCATTCTCTGTGTTCTTTTGTGGTATTTGTGGAGGGGCTGGGTAATGAGATGTTTGTTATGATCCAAACCAAGCCAATGCACATGAGAAATGTGGCCACCTAATTAAAGAAGAATAAATAATTTCCCATTGTCAATGCCTCCCACCCACCTGAACTCCAATCTCATGTCAAGTCCTGCCAGAGACACTTGAAAGCTATCGATTCACTGTGCGCCGTATGGTGCTGCACCGAGGACAGATCCACCGACTAGTTAAAGTGCACTAATTATTCCAAATTTTGAAGTGAGAACATATGGGGACTGTTTTCCCTGTGAATGTTTCTGCTTCAAAAACAAAGTACATACAACTGAGCAAGTATTTTCCATAATCTATGCTGTTTGTAAATGGCATTCAAAGTGCAGCAAATTCACTAAAATTCAAAATGCTTGATTCGCCTCTGGTCAAAGGTTGGTCTTCATTTCTTCTTGCATCTTTTTATTTCTACTGTCCCTTCTCCAACTGGGCAGTGACTACCTCTATGAGGATGAGCACAGCTAAATTAGAAGTGATCTATTCTGACCATTCAGTTAGTCGTAAGTTGGGTCAAGAAATGGTGAGCAGGTGGTGGGCTACTTTTTTTGTACTCCCTTCTCCAGCAGATGCCTTGGTGCTATAAAGATGCTGTCCATCTGCAGTGGACGTAGCAGTGGGTGTCGCAGCCTGGGAAAGGAGGACCCTGAAGGATGAGAGAGACTGCCTCAGACAGAAAGACTTGCATCTTTACCCCAGTGGCAGAAACCCCTCTGACTCCTTGGTGGATCCCAGGCCTGAAGGCAGCCATGTTGAAGGATCCTGTCGTTGCCAGAAACACCCAGTTCGCAAACTAACACAGGGCTACTTGAAAACTGAGCCATTGCAGAGCTGAGATCTTCCAATGAGGTCAGATTTTTCTAGATATTAACACTACATTATTAACAGGATTTTCATTCTTTTGCCTTTCTCTGTGTATGATCTTTGTTCTTGCTAGCTTGCACTTGCCTAGGTACAAAAATAAATACTTGTCACAGACAGAATGCACAGAGAAGGCACAAGCTTATATATAGCTTTTGACATGCACAAATAGGTTGGCTTGAAGACAAAGGCCCTGCAAACGGGGGTATGGTTTTTGTTGTTGTTGTTGTTGTTATTGTTATATTTTGTTTTTGTTTTTGTTTTTGTTTTAAGAGAGACAGTGAAAGAGAGAGAGAGAATAAACTTTTTATTTAGTTTTTCAAGTGGCCTTCGTTGCTTTGGCACTTCATTATGCACGTGGTGCTGGGGTTTGAACCCATGTTCTCATGCATGCCAGGCAAGTGCCACAACTGCTGAGCCACCACTCCAGGCCCTGGGGTATGGTCTTGAAAGCAAGTTGCTACATCTGTATTGTTTTCTTCTCTGGCCTATGAACCACCTCTAAGGGATCTATTTTCATAATGTTCTCCAGCAATCTCAAAGTGAGATCCTTGTACCTGAGCAGCAGGGACAGGAAACCAGCCACCAGGTGATGAAAGGACAAGATGTGATTACTGTTGATGAGGGAATTATCTCCCCCAAAGTTAGGATGAAGCCATGCATCTATGAAATAGGTCTTTACACGTGGAATTATTCTAGATGAGGTCATTGGGATGGATCCTGATCCAATATGACCCATCCTTCTAAGAAGACAGCCACAGAAACATGCACAGGGTGAACGCCCTGTAGAGATGGAGGCAGAGACTGGAGGGACATGATCGGTAACACTGGATCACAGAAGAAGCTGGCAGAGGCAAGGAAGGAATCTCCACTACAGGTTTCAGGGAAAGCAGAGCCCAGTTGGCACCTTGATTTGGAACTTTTGGCTTCTAGAATGTGAAAGAATAAATTTCTGTTGGTTTATATGAACTAATCCATGGTACTTTGGAGCAGTAGTAGAAATTGATAAAGTACCATGGGAAGATAAAGGGAGAGAGAAAAAGGCCAGAGGAGAACTTCTGTCCTTTTTCTTTCTCTTTGGGCCTCTTCCTGGGAAACAGGGAACATGGAAGAGTGCAGGACACCTGAGTAGGTGTTAGGTGTGGCAAATTCTATCCAGGCTCCAGGACTGGAAAGCTGCTTCCTCACAGGGGAGAGGAGTCATGTATGGGGATGCCTGGCAGGACAGACCTGGGTGGCCCCGTGGGATGACACAGGAGACTGAGATGTAATCATTGTCCTAGTTGGCTAAGTGACAATGACTTCCTGACACCCCAAATTCTGTTAATGGCAGGACCACTCTTTGAGGCACTCAGGCTCGATGCCCCACATTTGACTCCATGTCACTTCTCCCTCTCTTGTGATGTCCTCTAGATCATCCCTCAATTAGATAAACACTCCCCCAGACATTTTCAAATCAGCCTCCTGCCTGTTTCATTCATTCAAGGAACAAACAAAATCCATGCTTACTGAACAAGTGTCCCTTTTCAGCTTTTTGAAATTTAATAGTGAGTAAAACTAGCAGGGGACCCACTTTCCCAGAGCTGATGTAGTCTGTCACAAGGGTAGATGGAAACTAACTGGTTATCCAGCCAAGAGTCTCCTTGAACCCATCAGAATCTGTGGAGCAAAGTGCATTGGCAAGGAAGCTAATCTCAGAGTGGGTGAGGAAAGAGTCCCCGAGAACCGACGTTGGATGCAGGCTCCTCGCAGGGAGTAGGAGTCCCCTGAGTGGAGGTGGATGGAGAGGTGGGAGATGGTGGCAGAAACCTTACATGAGGTCTGAAGAGGAAGTGAGCCCTGGAGGACTGAAGCAGGGTCATGGGATGGGGGTGGATGGCCCAGGGAAGCTATCGGCAGTAAGCATGGAAATGAATGCCAGTGCCAAGCCAGGGGAAGGAACTGTTACCATTTGGAGAATCCTGAAGGCGTTTTTTTTTTTTTTTTAAAGAGAAGCAGAAAATCATTGTGGCGTTTCAATGGAGTAGTGGCATGTGAAAGATCAAAGTCCTAGACCACGTGTCTTCACTGTGAAGAGATGAGAAGTGTAGCATGTGTACAGGGTGACAAACTGGTCCCCCATCAATGGTCCTCAACATGGATGCACATGGGCTCTGCCAGGGGACCCACCAAGCCTCCAGGATCCTGATTCACCCCCAAGATTCATGCAGCTCCTTTAGGAACACACTACATATCTGATTTTATAAAACTTTTCCAGGTGATCCTAATATCTTCCAAGGTTGAAGTCATCTTGGAACCTGGATGGTAAGCTCAATAAGGACAGGGTTTTTGTTTTTTTTTTTCTGGTTTCCTATCTTTTTTAGTACCTTATTCTGCTGGGGCTGCCATAATATACTAACATAGACTAAGTGGTAAACAATTCCAGAGTTTGGAAGTCCAAGGCTAAGGCAGATCCAGAGTGTGATGAGGGCCCAATTTTTGGTTCATGTTTTTGGTATCTTGTTACGGTGTCTTCACATGGTGGAAGGGGTGAGGGAGCTCTCTGGGGTCTTGTTAATCTCATGCTGGGGTTTAAATAAGTGTTCCCCAATGGCCAGTGCACTGAGGGTTTGGTCCCCAGTCCATGGAGCTTTTGAGAGGTGGTGGGAACTTTAGGCGGTGGGGCCAGCTGGAACGAAGTTAAGTCATCAGGGCACGCCCTTGAGGATGATGTTAGGACCCAGGCCCATTCTCTCTCTCTCCCCCAAGTTGCCATGAGGTGAGCAGACCTCCATAGCTATACACTCTTCTTGTGATGTACTATGATGTCATAGGTTCAGAGCAACAGGGTCAAACAATCACAAACTGAAACCAAGAACCAAAATAAGTGTTTCCTCTTTTTAAACCAATGATATCGGTACTTTGTCACAGTAATGCAAAGCTGAAGAACACACATCATTTATGCGGGCTCCATCCTCAGAATATGATTACCTATGAGCCCCTACCTCCTAGCATATGAAGCCCCTACCTTCATGGGGTGGGATTTTAACTTATGAACACACACATTCCACCATGACTCTACCCCTTGCCCCTGCCCCATATTAGGAAAGCATCCAGTGTAATGTTTAGTAAGTGAGGGAGAGGAACAGGGAAGGGGAGAAGGAAGGGAGAGGGAAGAAAGGAAAGATAGAAGGGAGGGAGGAAAGGAAGGAAATGAATGAATTAATCTTTGATATATATTCTACCATTTCCACTTACGCTGCTATCTCTAAATAAAATATGCACTATTGCCTCAGGGATAATGCCTATCACCAGGTACAGTGGAGCACACCTGTAATCCCAGCAACCCTGGAGGCTAAGCAGGAGAATCTCAAGTTCAATACCAGCCACATCAACTTAACAAGACTCCATCTCAAAATAAAAATAAATAAATAAAAAGGCTGGGGATGTAGCTCAGTGGTAAAACACCCCTGGGTTCCATTCCTAGTACTACTACTAATAATAATAATAATGCCTCCTATTTTAGTGTACTTTTTTTCACTGTAACCAAAATACCTGACAAGAACAATTAAAGGAAGAAAATTTACTTTGAGCCTCATGGTTTTAGAGGTCTTGGTCCACAGACAGCCCGGTCTGTTGTGCGAGGTGCACGGTGAGGCAGACATCATGGCAGAAGGGTGCAGAGGAAGAAAGCAGCTGGGAGCAGGACACCAGCAAGCAGAGAGGTCTCCTCTCTCCTCTGACAAAATCACAGCCCAAAGGCACAAGCCCGGCGGGCTCTGCTCCAGCCACACCCTTCTTGGCTTCAGTTACCACCCAGTTCAACCCTATCCAGGCTAAGGTTCTCCTTACCCAATCGTTTACCTCTAAACCCTCTTGCCTTGGTGCACTCATGAGCTTCGGGGGACGCCTCACACCTAAACAGTAACACCCACCATTCTGGGATGCAGGTCCCCTCTCTCTCTTCGAAGAGCTGCACTCTAGGTTTCACACGCACGAGCAGGTTCAGCGGGTCACATAGAAGAAAAGGAAGTTGACCAATGCAGTGTAATGAGAAGTTAAAAGATCAAGCTCTAATTCAAGCACTCAGAGATGCGCAGGGTTATTCCCATCTTCTCCTGTCCTTGTCCACTCCCAGAGCTAAAACACAGATATGATTTGAGAGTACATTTTGATATCGCAGACAGAATCTACACGCTCTGTGAAGGTGCAGCCCAACATAGTGGTGTCCAATGTTTGGCCACATACAAAACATTCACAAAATAGCCAGCTTGCCACTACACCAAGAAAATTACTTTCATTTTTCATATCAGCCAAAAGATAAATATTTGCGTGTAGATTTTATTTTAATAATCAGTCTTGAAAAATAACATTAGGCTATGAGTCATGTTATATCTTAATTCAACATGTTTCCTTCTGATATTTTAACGTCAAATTTCCTTGGGAAGGTCATGAATTTCAGGCCAAGTTACCAAATAGAACATTATATTTTTTATTACAGGAATCTTGTATTACTTCATGATTGTATGACAAATCAGATTTAATAAGAGATCAAATGAGCACAAGTTGCAAGTATGTTCCAGGGCTCTGTGGGTGTTCATGTTTATCTGTGGAGCAACAGACTCCTGTGGCACATCTGGTACACTGGAGCAACCCTGTGTGTGCAGTTCACTGAGCCAGAGCTCATGCTTCAGTTCTCTGGTGTCCATTGACTGCTGGTGACAGGGGCAAGTGGCAATGTCTCAGGTGCTCTAAAACAGAGTTCTGGAGTTATTCCCAGGGTACAGTTCTTTGTCTTTAAGACAAAGTATTTTAAATCCTTAAGAACAAAATTATTTTTTAAAAATCACAGTCCATGAGAAGTAGCATCAAGTGTTCACCTCAGCTGGCCATTCCAGCCTTGGCTTGTTCAGAAGGCTCGTGAGAACTCTTTTCATCTCTAAAACGGTCCCCTTCTTGCTGGGGAGAAGTAACGCATCAATGCACCAATCCCATTGGACCCGTTATGCATCAGTGGGTGCTAACTTCTTCTACATTCAGGTCAAGGAAGTGGGATCTGCTGCTTCACGTTAGCAGGAGCAGCATTCAGGAGGCCATGTCACCACCCATTCCCTGGAACACGGAGTGGTTGGCAGACAAATGACTGCCCTAGGGTCACCCACTCGCCAACTCCCCACATCTATGAGGAAGCATGCAGGTCTCATTGGACCATGAATTCTGCAGTAAGGGGAGTGTCCTGAGTTGTCCAGGAGTCCCAAAGCATTCAGCAGGGTCCTCCCGAGAGGGAGGCAGCGGAGTCACAGTCAGAGAAGATGAGACAATGAGTGCAGAGGCTGTGAGCTGCAGAAGGCTGGCCTTTCCTAAACCTGCCAATGGATGCCCAGAGCGCTCAGGAAGGCAGCCCTGCCAGCATCCTGATTTTAGTCCCTTTTGGACTTTCTACCCCAGAACTCTAAGATAATACATTTGTGTTGCTTGGAGCTACCACATTTGTGGGAATTTGTTATAGCAGCAAAATGAAGCTGTTATTTTTTTTTAAATGAAAGAAATTTAATCATGACTCTTTGGACAAAACTATCTCAATGGATAATTGACTAAAGTGAGAACTTGAAGATCCCTTCAAAACACATAGAACATTTTTGTGACCTTGGGGTAGAAAATTGTTTTATAAACCACACACACACACACACACACACACACAATTGGACTTCATCAAACAATAAAAACTGCTCATCAAAAGGTACCATTTAAGAAAATTTAGAAGAAGCCTCAGACCAAGAAAAAATGTTTACAATACAAGAATCTGACAAGACACTTATGTCCAAAATGTGTAATAAATTTGTATAAATCAACAAAGAGAGAAATCCAAAGTTGAAAATAGGAGCAAAGTCAAGACTGAGCACTTTACAGAAGAAAATACACAAATGACTAGTAAGTACATTGGAAATGTGATCAACATCATTCGTCATGAGGGGAATATAAATTTAAAAAGCTGATTGTCAAGGATGCAAACCAATTAGGATATTTACACATTGGCAGGGATATTAAATGCTAACATACTTTGGGAAAGGCCCAAAAGCTATGGACCCACCGACTGTAGACTGAAACCTTCGAAAGCCTGAGCCAAATTAAACATTTTGTCTTTAAAAGTTGTTTATTTCAAATATTTGTGACAGTAATGGAAAGCTGACTCACACATCAGATATTTACCCAGGAAAACCAAACTATGCTTTTCTATGCAGTATGTAACTACACATGATTATTCAGCGGTGCTTCATTTATAGTAGTGCAGACCTGGAAATGAGTCACATATCAACCAACAAATAAGTGGATGAATAAATTCCAGCATACATGCAATGGAATAATGCTTGGTTATATGAAGGAACCAACCATTACTACCTGGAACAATAAGGAATCTCAAAACTATTGTTCTGAGAGTTAGGAGTGAGACACAGAATAGTACATCATAGGTGATTTCATCTGAAGAGAGTCTGTAACAGGCAAAGCTAAATCGCACTCTTTAATAACAGAACACACATCAATGGCCACCTGGGACCAGGACAACTGGAGGTCCCCGATTGGAAAGATGCAGGAGCATTTCAGATCGACAGAAATGTGCTGTATCTCACTGCAGTGGCCATTTCATGGGTACATATATTTATCCAAATTCATTTAACTGGTTGCATTTTAATTATATAAATTGTACTCTAACCAAGGGATTTCAATTTTCAAATACTTAAAGTTTAAGCATAAAGGCGATAATAAAGTTAAAAATGTGCCTCGGACAAGAAATCAAAAATGAGCTATACCACTGTGTCAGAGAGCCAGAGACCCAGCGAGGGAAATGCAGGTCTTGTCAAACAGTCCCGGGGCAGACATGAAGGGGCTCCCACTGGCCAAAGACTGGGTGATTTGAAATCAGCAAAATAATAAATGTAATTGGCTAAAACATAGTTAGTATTTAAAGTCCAATGGTACTATAGCTTGAATATTTTGTCTTCTTCAAAACTCAGGCTAAAAGTAAATCCCCATTGCGTGATATTAAGAGGCAGAACCAGGAGAGAACTTGACGAGGTCATTAGACCTCTGCCCTTGTGAATGGATTAATCCATTTGTGTGATTAGTGGATAAAGGATTTATTCTAGATAAAAACAAAAATATGGCTAGGTCACTCAAGCACTCCCTGTCTCTTGCCCTGTTGTTCCTTAACAACCTCAGGACCTCCAGCAAGAAGGTCATCACAAGCTGGATGCAGTGGTGCACACCTATAATCCCACCAGTTCAGGAGACTGAAGCAGGAGGATTGTGAGTTCAAGGCCAGCCTCAGCAACTTAGCAAGGCCCTAAGCAACTTAGAGACACCCTGCTTTAAAATAAAAAATTAAAAGGGCTGGGGATGTGGCTCAGTGGTTAAGCACTCCTGGGTTCAATCTCTGATACAAAACAAGACAAAAAAAATTGGCCATCACAAGATGTGGGCCCTAAGACAAATGGATTTCATAATATAAGAGATGGAAAGGAAATGGTGGGGAGAGACAGAAATAGCAAAAGAGAGAGAAAGAAAGAAACTTATTATACACCACTGAAAGTCCCTGGACACTGGAGCCACCAATTTCTTTCTCTGAAAATTGCCAATTAAAGAAAAAGAATTAAGTGTCTACCTTGCATTCTCTGTACAAATTGAATAGCACAGGAACAAAATAACCCTCAGTGATGAACAAAATTTCTTATTTACCAAAGAATTCCAACTAATAAAGAAGAAAACATAGAAGTAGAAAATCCCTATTTTAAAACCCTGATTGAAGTGATTGACTTTGGCAATGACCATCAACAGAACAATTAAAGAAAGCTAATTTATTGTTATGAAGACAATATATTGGTGAAGCTGGGCCGCTCTACCCAAGTCCACTGATGAATTTTAGCATCACAGAGGGACACCAAGGTCCAGCAGGCCCCAGTGTGATGTAGAGCAAAGCCCACAAACAAATGTTCTGGCCGGAGGTGTTGAACTTGGGTCCAATGCCAGTTTCCATGGGCAAGAAACACGGAGGGACAGAAGGATGTGCCACAAGACACCACCAGGGGCTGATGGACAAACCCAGAATACAGACTCATTTGCAGAAAATCCAAGCCAGTATCCATAGAAATACCATGACTGAAAGAAAAAAAAAAAAGAAACCTGAAAGTGCACTCATTGTTTTACTCTAACAGAGTGTTAACATCTCTCCTATCCAGGATGAGGAAAAAGCACATTAGAACAGAATGGGAGGGCCTGAGTTTATCACACACAAGGGAGAGTATAATTAGCCAATGAAATTTGTATGAAAATTAAATAAATACTTAGGGAGAATGACAGTAAAGTTGTTTCTGTGGAATCACGAATCATCTAAGTACGGAAGTGTGAAGTTCTGTTAAAAAGCCACAGCAAGGCAGGAGCATCTATATGATCTTAGGATAGGAGGATTTTACCTGCTAAAACAAAAAATAGAAACTCCGTAACTGGAAGACCTGATAATCTAAGATAAAAAAAGTCAAAACGGAGATAAGATTTTGAAAAGTAAAATCCAAGCACTTGACTGGGAAAAGTGTTCACAAATCACACAATGGAGAAAACACAGGTTCATGGACTATGCGAACTCCTGCCAACCAATCACCAAGGGGCAAATAACCTTAAAGAATGCGGGCAAAGAATATACATGGTCAATTCACATGAAAGAAAACACAAGGAATGAACACAGAAGCATACATTCATCTTTGCAACTATATGCAAATCAAGATGATAAAGACCAAAAAATAACAACTATAATGATGTAATAATTAATGAAGATATCTAATACACAGGCATAATTTTAAATAATCATATATGAAGATGTAAAATAAGATGTCATAAGAGTGTCATTTTTCAGCTCACAGTATGGATGCCATTCAGGATCAAACGTGCGCCCTGTTTGCAGGCTATGGAGCCATGGTGTACGGTCTTTCGTGGGAGAAGTCTTCCTTCCATATGCTGTTTTTTTCATGTTTGGGGAAGGCCCCATTAGCGTAACGATCCTCTCTCTGCCTCTTACTCTTCTTCCTAAGGGCCAAATGATTAATATGATTGCAGAATTTGGGAAAATGAATCTGACCAGGTCTGTGCAGCGTGGCTTCTTTCCTTTCCCTCTCCTGATAGGAAAGAGGTCAAACTGACAGATTTCTGCTTGATTCCTCCTTGAAATTTTCTGACCCCATAGGTAAGAGATGGAATCCAGAGGCAGTCTCATCCCAAAGATCCTGAAAGAGAGGCACATCTAAATCTGAGATTCAGTATAGGAAATTTAGCTGTCTGCTACCACAGTCTGAATGTTTGTGTGTCCCCAGAATTCATATTCTGACATTCTAATCCCCAGGGTTTTGGTGCTAGATAATGCCTTTGGGAAGGTAAGTAGGTCATGAAGACAGGACCCTCATGTTTGGGATTAATGTCCTTGTACAAGAGACCCAGAGTGCTGCTTTCTTCTTCCACCATGTGAGGACACAACAGGAACTCACCCTCCATTAGTAACAAGCCCTCACCAGGCAGGGGATCTGCTAGCAGCTGAACATTGGCTGCCCAGTCATCAGAACTGTGACAAAAAGTTGTTAATAAGTCACTCAGGTCATGAAGCCTGAATGGATTGACACCTGCAAAAATAAAATCCTTCCTCTCAGACCAATTTATCAGTGATGAATTCGCATACTGGCTTCCATCTTCCATGTTAGCCATTGTCCATTGCTGGATAACGAAACATCCCTCAGCTTAGAGAAAAGCTGTTTTCCTGTCTCATAGCTCTGTGTGACGGCTGTCTTCAGGTGGGCACTAGTTGATTGGGCTTCCCACGGCAATTGCATGAGATGCCAGCTGGAGTCACAGGTATCTGCAGGGTGGGATCATCACACTGCTCCTGCAGATTTCTCATTGGATGGTGGCTTTCCACTCCCTAATATTTAGAAATGTTGACTAGAACAACCTGTCACATAGCTTGGGTTTCTTATGGGATCAGCTCCAAGAGGACAAGACACCCAAGTAGAAGCTACAAGGCTTTTGGGATTCTAGATTGGAAATCCCCAAACAGACCTTCTGTCACATTCCTTTTGTTAAGGCTACTCACTTCTCAAGGGTAGCCCACATTCCAGGGGGAGAAAAAGGAACTATATCCTGAAGTGGGTACACGTGAGTACAGGCAGGGATGGAAACATGGCGGCTGCTTGGTTTCTACCCGACTCCACTTCTGTTTCATTTCTCAACTGCTTCACAATTCAGACAGGGAAAAGGAACTTTTTATTAGGTTCCTATAAGCCTACAACAAAACTTCTCATGGGAATATTTTGAAGGGCATGACTCTGAAGGCTGTGACTTTTGTTTTATATACAATGATAATAATAATGCAAAGATGTTGATAAGAGGTATATAATTTTATTGGAAATTATAATACTATGCATTTTTAACAATGGTTAGTCATTGGGAAGATATTTGGAAAAGGTTATTAATGAAGTTTTAAGATTAATCTATTCTTAATGCTTTATAATAACATTTTCTTAAACTCCTTGTGAAATTTTTCAAAAATTTTGAAACATATAATAAACTACTAATCAATGAAAGATGTGATTCTATTTCAGTGTCATTGATTTTTCTTGGATTTGACCAATCAAAAAAACCATTTATTAAACCCATATAGCATGTAACACTATATTTTAAAGTTTCTAGAGAGTCAAAAACACTCCCTCCTCCTAACTGTGTTCAGAAGTAATTAAAAGGTAAGTATAGGAATCAGACTGCTGAACATCATTATTAAGGTTTTATTGCAGATTAAAGGTAGTTATTCACATTTTATACCTGCCTTGGATAGTCATGCTTGACCTCACAAACATATAAATCATTATATGCTAATTAAAAATTGAAAAATGCAAAGTTAGAGAACTTGTTCTAAGTGCTAAGGCCATATAAACTGCACCTTATACTATACCCCAGAAATATCCTTACATTCTTATTATGTGAATGGCTTCAAGATTCATGGAGTAGAACTGTCCCTACAAACTTTACTGATAAACAGGGATTATGCAGACTGGCACCCTGGGTTGAGCACCAAGAAACCCAGCAACACACTGCCACAGATGAACAAGAGGAAGAAGGAGGAGCTCACAGCCCTTCCTGTTGGAGCCACAGGTAGGACACTGGAAGACTGCTTATGCAAGTATAATTTACAAGTGACATTTTTTAGTATAAGGCATGTGCCATTGTAGCCACAAGGAAATGATGCAGGACGCCCCTGTCTCCTTCCTCTCCCTCCTACACTGTTGTGAAATGTTTGCTCAAACCTCTCTTGCATAAGTCCTCAGGTTCTGCTCAAAATTGTGCCCTTGCCCCATTCACATCATTAGGTGCTTCCGTGGCTTGGTTTTTACATGGCACTTATTATCATTCGACAGACCAACATTTTTTTTTGTTTGGGGGTGGATCAGGGGTCATGTAGCCTACAACTGGACAATACATTCCTGGAGAGAAAGGATGCAGTGTGTTTTGTTCCACAGAGTGTCACCAATACATCCCTGGCACCTACTAGGCACTCAGTACTATTGAATTAATGAGTGAAGATTTTGTTCTAAGTATTTCATGAAAGTAATAATTTTTTTCTCCTTCTGTTTGGCGAAAAAAATAAATCTTCCCATAGAGTTAAAATCACGTCGAATTTACTAATAACCGTTTCAGAGGAACAAATACCAAAAAAATGCAGCAAAGGGATTAACAAAAATAAGCCGTATTCATTAAAGAGCTTTTGTGTTAATTTTTATAAAATTTGGGTGTGCAATGAAGACATTTGGTTTCTTTATCAATTAGAAATAATATTGTACTATAAAATTGAGTCACAAATTACGTGTTTTCTTCAATATAAATTGAGTATTGATCAGCTTGGAGGTGAAAATATGCACTCACATTTTTTTAAAATTTAAAGTACATTATGGATCTGCATTTTATCTTTTCTGTATTCCCTTTCTAGACTAACAAAGTCAATAGCCAGGAGTTTTCTTAAAAGAGAATGATGGATTTCAAAAAATTGAACCAATGGCACGATGGATTTGTTTCTTTTTAAAGATACTGAGCATTTGTTAGATGTAAATTCAGTTTTACTTTTGGAAATACAAAGATAAATTCAACTTGATGCTTGACATTGCCCAGTTTATTGGCCACAGGACAAGTTAAGTACAGGAGATAATCTTCATAATTGAGGGTATATATGGTTTGTCATACCAATAAAATTTTGCTTTGATGTTTTAATCATAAACATTTAAAAATATATCCTCTTTAGCTAGATCATTTCACTTTTGTGATAAAATCCTGACATAAAAATATGAAAGAGAAACAATGTAAAGTTTTTATAGCATATTTTCTGTACCGGGATTTCAAGATTATTTCAAAAGGTTATGAAAACTGTGATAACTTGCCATGAAGCTCATTTGCATCAAGGTTCACGTTCATATAGATCGTTTTTCTTATAAGCCACATGATCTTACCCTGAAAATGGAAAGGGTGCTAATACATAATTTTGCTGACCTGAAGGATATTATATTTAAAAAAATTCAGTGTTACATTGAATATGGTCATATTCAAAAGCCCTCTAGATTTTACAGAAAGTGATTTGAACATATCAGAAATATTTTGTTTTTATGTATCTGCTTTTAAAACATTTATTTTTAATTGACGAGTTATAACTGCACGTGTTCGTGTCAAGCGGTGTGATATTCTGGCACGCAAACATTCTGTAATGCTCGGGCTATGTAGGTAATCCATCACCCCATCAATTATCACTTCTGCATCAGGAGAACAGTCAGCATTCTCATTTCTAGGGATTTTGATTTATGTGATACAATATCCTACTACAGACGGTGGTGGGCCACTAACCAAACATTACTTGAATTGTTCTGACAATACTTTAATTCTGAGGGTCACACCACTATGTCAACCCCAGGAACCCTCATCATGTGTACCTGGAAGGAAGATGATGGCCTTTTCCAAGTACTTTAACTCAAAAAACCAGGTACTGTCGCTTACCAGAGAAAAGGGGCTTATATTCCATACTCTAGCATCATCTCATGGTGAAGAATGGTAAGGACCAATTAAAAGCTTTATCGATTTGATTAGGAATTACTGGGCTTGTTTCAAAGATCTAATTATTGGAATGCACGAGGAGATACTCATTGTTCCTAAAGGAACATGATTGATAAACTTATGGAATTAAAGATGAACATTTGGGGACAGTGACTTTGAAGTATCTTAAAGAAAAACCGGTCAGGAAAATAATGGAGCAAAACAAGGCCTGGGTTAGACAGGAGTCTCATGTCAAACATTTGCTGGATTGGCTTCTCCAGCTCTGAGTCTGCATTTTGCCAGCGTGGGGCTCATTAATTTCTTCTTTCTCACCAAGGGAACCCCACAAGACATGATCTAGAGGAAAATATTAGTGAAATAAATATCTGTGTCAGAAAACTGTGGGAAAGGAAGAAGATAGAAGGCACAGAGATGCCTCAAACAGTGCCCCACACACGAGTTAGAAGGAGCGCGACCTACTAAAGAAGAGGAGAAGGTTAGGAAACCCAGCTGAGCCCTCCCGAAGGAGCATCAGGGCAGAAGAGGAAATTCACCAAATAGAAATGCTATTTTAGGCTGGAACATTTAAAAGTGAGGTGAGGCAGTGTCTTGAGGAGCTCAGGGCTCTAGGGCTCCTACGAGCAGGCTGCAGTAGGAATGCCACTCACGAGTTCCAGGAATCTACAAGGGGGATCTGGATCCCCAGCTGGAAGAGGCGCAGGTCTCCAGCAGCACCTTTGCTAGGGAAGGGTATCACAGGCCCCACAAGGCACATGGGGAGAGTTAGGACCGCAGAGGCAGCCCAAGACTAGGGGCTCCTGCCTGCTCCCGAGAGAGCAGCTGGGTCACCTAGAAACTCAGGCTCCAAACATGAGAATCACAAAGGGAAACTGGAAATTTGAGGCTTTGGAGAAGGAGAAAGGCATTTCATATACACCTGGCGATCAGGGTCAGGCCGCGTCAAGGCAGACCTGGAAGGTAACGGCCCCATTCAGGAGGGCTTCGTGGGCTGGGCACGGTACACTTAGCTGTTAGCGCCTGTGTAAATTCCCACAGCACTCTGGGAAGGTGAAAACCACCTTTACTTCATTCTTCAGAGACAAAGAAATTCAGACACTGGAAACAAGTAACTTGTTCAAAGTCGCTCAACTCCCAAGAGGAGCTGGAATTCACTCTGTAAAGTCAGTCTTCAAAGATGGCACCCTTAGCCACTGAACCACAAAGCCAGGCAAGAATAAGACCACAGGACAGGAAGGAGGTTGGCCTGTCCTGCTCTGGGGCATGCATGGAGAAGAATTTTGATAAATTATATATCCCAGAGCACTGGCATCAGCTGCAGCATGGAAGTCTGTGACGAAGGTGGTCTCCTCTTGGTGTGACCGACATGGTAGCTGACCCCACACTGTGTCCAATCCATCCTCTTGTCCTCTGTCTAGCCTGAATCAGTCATGTGACATGATTCCAACCAATGAGATTCAAGCAGTTCTTTTATTAAATTTTTTTATTTTGTTTTGTTACTGTCATTTTATTTAAAAATAATTAACTCACAAAAATAACATTGTATACATTTAAGCTGCACTACAGGATTATTTCATAGACATTTATATTGTATACAGGGGAATTGTGGAGGTCTTCCAGGAAAGACGTCACTTGCCTAACAGGAAGAGAGACTCGAGTGGTGTAATTTTGTGTTGCTCTCTTTCCTCCTTCCTTCCTGGAACACAAGTGTGATGTCCACAGGGCCAGCAGTCTTCCTGGGATCATGAGGAAAGCTACCAGCTAAGAATGGAACCACAAGGGCACCAGGGATCCCTGCTCCCAGACAGCTCCATTCGGCACCTTCCCCAAGCATGGACTGGACACTTCCTGAACTCTCATTTGGGAGACAAGTAAACCCACTGTTACTTTAGGAAAAACAAAAAAAGTGAGCTCATTTGAGCTCTTTATGCTGATGTTTCTCTTCTCTGCCCCTCAAGATCTATTTATATTTTCAATAACTCCTATCTCCAAGGGGTCATTTTCCAGTTCTGAGTAGCATTTCAATGGCCTCCTGAATCTGGCTCCATCCAGCTGCCCCTGGGCAACTCAGTGGGTGAAACCTACAGAGGGGCTTGCCTCTCCTCCCTGATGGACTATCGGACCCAGCAATGACTACACTGTGTGCCCGTCCCCACTGCCCAGGCTAGGCATGTGCCTATCATATTCCCCTATCACGTCTTCCTAGTTTATTTTGTCAAGTAAGTGGGGGATCCGAAAAGAAGAAGAAAAAATATTTTTTTATAAAGAGAAACACTCTATTTTAAACTTCCAACGTGAGCAAGTTGTTTAATGTTCTCCTCTTCTTTCAATTTTTAAAAAAAACTTTATCGGAGAATAGAAAAAGATCTTTAATACTATGCAAATACTAGAATCAGTGCACCTCCACATAGGGCTCCCTGGATCTGCATCCTCAGCATGGCCTGGGAACTGCAGGATCCTGGGCCCTATCTCGGATCTACTGCATCAGAAGCTCTAGAGATGGGGCCCAGCTTCTGTGTTGTGCTGACCTGCCCAGGGCCTCTTGATGTCTATTCCAGGGACCCACTGCTCTGGACTCTGAGAAGATCAACTCTGCCCTCTCCATCGGCACCAAACACCCTCATCTACTGAAATGTGAACTCCTTGAGAGCAAAAACCTGAGTCTTCTGAATCTTCTTAATTGTTTATTCTCTAACAATGTGTCCCTGCAAACGAGAACATGTATAAACTAAGCAGATCAATAGATACATCATAGGATGATAGGAGTGATACCTTATTTTTGAAGGGAGGCAGTTAATTCATTTATTAAAATACAGTAGTACTTCCTCATCTGTAGCTTTGCTTTCTATGGTTACAATTACCCCAAGGATAATTGCAAGGATAACATGGAAAATTCCAGGAATAATCCATAAGTTTCAAAAGGCACCAGTATTGGATGTGAGGAAATCTTGCATCATTGCAAACTGCTCTGTCCCATCCATGACAAGAGTCACCTCCATCCAGTGCCATTTGCCCATTCATTAGTCACTTAGGAACCCCCCGTCGTCAGACCTACTGCCAAAACATCATAGCTCCTGTGTTAAAGTGGCCATTATTTTACTTTTAAAAGGCTCCAAAGTGTCAGAGTGGTGGTGCAGGTGACTAGAATATGTCAAAGAGGAGTTGGGAAGTACTTCCTTTAAAAGAAAATGGGGAACCCCTGTTAGAGTGGCAAAAATGAAGAATATGAACAACGACAGATGCTGGAGGGGCTGTGGGAAAAGAGGAACACTGTCACACTGCTGGTAGGACTGCAAACTGGTTCAGCCACTCTGAAAACCAGTGTGGAGACTCCTCAAAAAATTAGAGCTGGAACCGCCTTATGACCCAGCTATCCCACTCCTGTGTATTTTCCCAAAAGAGTTAGAATCAGCATATTATAGTGATGTGACTTCATCAGTGTTTATAGCAGCTCAATTTACTATAGCTAGATTATGGAACCAACCCAGATGCCCCTCACTTGACGAGTGGATACAAAAACTTTGGTACATATATACAGTGGAATAGTACTCGGCCATTAGAGAAGCCGATATTATGACTTTTGAAATTAAATGGATAGAGATGGAAAGAATTATGCTAAGTAAAGTATCCCAATCTCAGAGACTCAAGGACTGAATGTTTTCTCTCATCTGTGGATGCTAGAATACATCTGGAAGCAGTATGTTAGATGGCTAAGCTAATATTAACCTCAAATTGTATGAATTTTTACGCGAACAGGGGGATGATTGCCTAGGATACCTTGAGGTGTAGGGTGGGGGACAGGGTGGGGGGGATTAGGAAGGATATCTAGGAGACTGGAGGGTGGGAATAGGGGGGAATCATCTCAGAAGGAGATCTCTGATCTCCACGAGATATCCATTTAACTCAGGGGTTCTTCTGGCGGAAACATAGAACCATGTGGAACCCAAGGGGGGCATCCATGACATGGCATCAGCCTTGGCTAACTATGTATATATACATTTGTTCTTGATTGTTTGACAATGATTCCCCTTCACTTGTAACTCCATATTCTTCTAATAAAAAAAGAAAATGGGCAAGTTCTCAATAAGGAAAGAAAGAAATCACATGCTGAGGTTGCTAATTTCTACGTTAAGGACAAATCTTCTATCTGTGAAGGTTTGAAGAAGAAAAAGAAACTTACGCTGGTTTTGTTGTCACACCTTGATCTGAAAAGGTCAAAGTTGCAATGTGTCTGTGCCCAGTTAAGATGGAAAAGGCATTAAATGTGTGTGAGCGTGCTGGAAAAGATAGCATGCCTAGGATTTGGTTGAGGTTTCAGGCATCCACTGGGGGCTTGGACAAATCCTCTCTGGAGAGGTGGAGGCTGCAATAAGAAAGGCAATTAATTCATCCAACCAAATGAGGGACACTGCATACGGATGCCTTCCTCTGGAGTCATCAGAACTGCGACGTCTACTGCCATTCGTCTTTTCCATTGAGTTATATTTAATACACAGAAAAGTACATAAAATATACATAATGCAATAGAAATAGAAATGCAGGAAACAGCTACAGAACTCCCACTAAGAAGTGGAGTTCGGTAAGCCATTTGGAAATGACTCTGCCTCACCTCCTGCCTCCTCCCCGGGGAAAATCACTGAACGAAATGTGGTGATGCTCCCCCATTCTTAACATCTCACCAGCCCCATGTGGACCCTTAGCAACACATTAGGCGTTTCGCTGCTCCTGAATTGTAGAGGACATTCGTTGTGGCTCGTTTCTTGCGCTCCAGGTGACCACATCGGTGCCTCTGTATGGAACCTCATGTGGCATGCCATTTATTTTCATGTATCTTACTTTCGGGGGCATTTGGGTTCTTTCTGATTTTCACTGTTAGGAACATTCCCAGCTATGAGAGTCACCATCTCATGGCCACACCTGCATCAAGCATTCCCCCACCCCTCCACCACCCCCACTGAACTACAATGAAGTGTGTCCCAGCTCATGTCATTACACCTGCACCTCTGAAGATCTGTCTCATGAGTGGGAGTTCATGATTTTAATGTTGTTGCATTGACTAGTCTCAGTTGGAGGAGGCAGAGAGCTCTTTCAGACTTTGATTAAGGAAAAAAAAATTCTATGTGATGCTTCTAAAGGTATTTTTCTATATTTTTCATCTTTATATTTTATTATTTACCTTTTACACACAGTTCCTAATACATCTACAATTGTTTTCTAGGGAGAGATTTAGTTTCATCCTGTTCAGCATGGATACCAAGATATCTTTGTGACATTTTTGGAAAAGGCCATCAATTTGCCTACAGTATCACTTCTGCCACGTATGCATGTGAAACATAGAGAATACAACGGTCAGAATCCAAGCCTACCAGGTGCCCTATTGACAAATGTCTCAGACCTTGCACCAATGATCTGGTGCTCCAAGTCCATTTTTACGTGGTTCTTCTGGAGGGCCAGAACTATCCTTAACCTTTGTAGTTCACTATGAACTCTAGAACCAGCCTATCACGTTACAAAGTTGTTCGGTTTGCATAGCATAATAAATTAATTTAGAGTGAATTGGTATCTCATATATTGACTTTATAAATCCATGAGCATAATGCATATCTTTTCTTTTTGATCTTCTGTAGTATATATGAATACACTGTAGTATATGTGAATATATATGAAGGCACTCTGTGAGTGCCTCTTTGAAACAAGATCTGTAGGACTTCATTGTATATATTCTTAGGCAATTGTGATTTTATGCTGAAGCATTAAATTTGACTTCCACATATTGTTAGTAAATAAAATTATAACTCATCTTTATATTGATTTTATATCCAGAAGTCATGCTAAATTCTCATTGATTCTCATATTTTACCTAGAGTTTCTTTCAATATTTGCAGTAATCTATTGTTGTATAAGAAATTATCTCTAAACCCAGTGGCTTAAATCAATGATGAACATTTATCACCCACTATTTCTGCAGGTAGGGAATGCACACAGGGCAGACAGGGATGGTAGTCCCTGTGTTTCAATGTCTTCAGCTGGGAATCTGGTCCCTGGAATCATTTCAAGTCTTTCTCACTTATCAGCAGTTGATGCTGACTATTAGCTAAGAACTTAACTAGGACTCCCCACTAGAACACCCCATGTGACTTCTCCATGTGGTCTAGGCTTTCTCCTAACATGGTGACCAATTTCCAAAAGTGAATGTCCTGGTAAAGAGAAAGGGAGAGAGATTGTCAGAGCACGGTTTCTGTTGGATTCCATTGGTGTGAGCTGTCAAATCCCATCCTAGATTCAAGGAAAAGAAGCAGAGACCTCCTCTCAGTGGAAAGTGTCTCTGAAACAATTCACACGGCATCTGAGATACTCATGGGCCCATGTTGGAACATACTGTTTACCGCAATATTGCCTACACAGAACTTATTTGCAAATAATGACAATTTTGTTTCTTTTTTATACAATCCTTATTTATTTTATTTACTTTTCCTAGTTGGACTGCACTACCAGGCAACTTTAATAGCATAAGAGAGAAAGTTGTATTTTTTTTCATCACAAAGGGAATGCTTTAAAATGTTTCATCATGAAGATGAAGAGAGGTGTGCTGGAGTGATGAAGAGAGATGTGATGGAGAGGGGTGCAGGAGTAGTTCAGTGGTAGAGTGCAGGGGTTCAGTGGTAGAGTGCTCACCTGGCGTGCATGAGGAACCAGGTTGGAACCCCAGCACCACATACAACTAAGCATCGGAAAAACAAAAACCAGATGAATAAATAAATAAAATTAATTCTCTCTCTCTTTGCAAAAAAGTAATGATTTCTGCAAGTTTTCACAGAGGTACACGTGATGATGTGATACTCGTGTCCCTCAAAAATAAGTATTAGCTTCCCCATTGGGGGAACCCAGTTAGCAGACATCCACCAGCTATCATCCCTGAAGGTCTACCTAGCTACAGAGAGCTGTTCCAGCTGAAGATGCACTCTGTGCTGGGCAGCCTACCTCTGGAGAACAGGCAAGGTAGGAGAAGGAAGGAAGCCCTTGCCACTGGGCCTAGCAGAGGGCCCTCCAACAGGTAGTCATAGCTCCAGAACCCCCCACTGTGTCTTCTGAGGTTTGGTGGGCCTGGGTCACAGTTCACTTCTTCCTTGGAAATCCAGCTTCTCATCCAAGCATTGATCCCTAACTGGTGCCTTGCTGTGACCTCAGCACCAGCTTCCAGAAAACCCATCTTGCAACTTTTAACAAAGGAGTAGAAGGATGAGGTGGGCAGTGAAAGGCAGGTTTGGATATGAATGACTCACAACCAGGCAGGAGGAGGACTCCATCCTTGGTGGCAGATGAAATGGAGAGAGTTTTCACAAATGTTCAACCAAATGTTGCCACACTTACTGGAGATGAACTGCAAGGGCATTTCAGTGGAAAAGGATGTACGGAAGAGGCACACCTGGCATTCGAGGCGTCTGGAGGATATCGCAACTCCAAGGATACTAGTCTTCTAGTAACACCATAACAGCCTGGGCAGCTTCAAGACAGACTTACTGTCTCAAGCTCTGGAAACTTGAATTTGAAGATTGAGGCACTAGCAGAGTCAGTTTCCTAGGTTTGCACATGGTCACCTTCTCACTGTGTGTTCACAGGGCTTTTCTAATTGAGCATGGAGAATGAGAGCACTGTAGGACACTTATGTGAAGTTCTGTTGAATTAGTACCTCACCCTAATGATCTCATTTAATCTTTATGATTTCCTTACAGTAACTAGGTCCAATTACAGCCACATGGACTATGAGGATTTCTACCGGAAGGTCCAGGAGCAATGCAGCCCATAAGAGGTGGCTATTGCTAAGCAATAGCATTGATGTACTACAAAATGAAAACGATTAGCTGAGGTGACTGACAGGCAATTAATTGGAAAGGAGATATGAAAGCCAGGACCTCTTTGCTTGTATGCACATAGGGGAGGCCAGAGGACCACGCAGACAAGCTTGGGTAGCAAGGTCCCCAGCTACCACTATCCACACCTTGCACCATGCAGCTGCTCTTCAGCCCTACATACTCCAGAAACAGCTCAGCCACGGTGTTTCTCATGGAAAACTCAGAAAAGTGTGGGACAAACTAAAGCCCCCTCTGCTATAGTTAAGTTTAGGATGCAACTGGTCCCCCCATTTTCTTCCTCCATATCCATTCACCAGGCCACGATGGCTTACCACCAGTATTTGAGGACAGAACTCAATCCTTCCTTCCTGCGGGGGTGGGTGGGTGTGAGGGAGGAGCAGAGCATTCATTCATAGTCTTGAGTTGTTCAGCCAATTTCCTTGCAATTCTCCCAGCCTCTGTAGCGTACCTGCAGCCTGATCTCTTTCATCCAGGAGGTCAGCTCGCCTTGCCAGGAGTGACTCCTCTCCCACAACATGTCCCATCCTGTTGGAATGTTCAACTGTGTCATACTTCCTGTGCTGGTCAGCTTTCCCTCACTGTGACAAAATTCCTGAAGAATCAACTTATAAGCAAAAAAAGCCTGATTTTGGCTCATGATTTCAGAGGTTTCAGCCCATGAGCACTTGTTTTTTGACCTTTGGCAAGGGAATATATCGTGGTAGATGTGCAGGGTGGAAGAAAACTGCTCACATAAGGATGACCAGAAGGTGTAGAGATACTGGGTCAAGGTTCCAATATCCCCTTCAAGGTCACACCTCCAATGACCTCGTCTCCACCCACTAATCCCCACCTCCTAAAGGTTCCACCACTTTCCAATAGCACCACAGACTGGGGACCAGGATTTTAACCCTTGGCCTTTGGAGGGTATTTAAGATCCATGCTACAGCACTTCCTTCAGATCTTTTTTCTTTTGCCTATTTATCTTTGTGATATTTGCCTAGATGTCTAAGTAAGGAGTAAATAACATATACTCTCTGACAATTATCACCAAACTTCCTTCTATAGCTGCTGGATTTATAACAACAATGTAAAGGATGCTTGTTCTCACAAACTTACCAGCAGAGTATGTGGTTTAATTCAGCATACTATTTTTCTTTTTAAGTTCAGACTGTGGAGAGGTCTGAGGAAATCGCTCTGGTTCTTCTTACCACACCCACGGAGTATGAAATCCTTTGCATGGTGACTTTTCCTATGGGAGGAAGGAGGGAGTCCTCATCATAATCTGACTCTCAAGCATTAGAGTTGGCCTTTTATTATATCTTTGACCTCTTCCAATGGATTCTGTTCTCTCTCACCTAAAACCTTGGGGAAATCAGGTGATCTCATTCAGCAGGGCGAGGGGGAAAACAAGGGTTTTGTTCACTTGGATGAGGAAGGTTCACACAGGTAAACTTTCTTTGCTAAGGGAGTAGGAAGAGTTTCAGGGAATAGATGTTGGGCAACAGATGCCACACAGACATGACTTTTACCACCTCAGAGAACCCTGGCAATTAACACAGTCCAGGTTATGGAGAGAAACAGAACTTGAAGGTTAAATGGAGACATAGGTACATAGAAAGAAATGTGTTGTGAGAGATTGTCTCATGGGACGTTAGAGACTTAGAGATTTTCCCTGCTATCTGAAAGTTGGCAACCTAGCAAATCTGCTGGTGAAATTCAACCCGAGTCCAAAGGCGTGAGAGCTATGGGAGCTGAAGGTTCAAGTCTCTTTCCGAATGTGAAGGCCTGAGAATCAGAATCCCCAATGTCTCAGAGCAAAAGAATATCCCAGCTGAGGCAGAGAATGAATCTGTCCTTCGCTATGAGGTGTCCCCCAAAAGCTCATGTGAGAGATAATGCAAGAATTTTCAGAGATTAAAAGATGACAGTATGAGTGCTCTAAAGTTATCAGTGGATCAATTCACTGATATGGATTAGCTGAGTGGTGATTATATGCAAATAATGTGTGGACGCTTGGGGCATGCCTTGGGGGTTTATATTTGGTCCCAGATGAGTGGAGCTCTCTTCCTTTTCCCATGTCCTGAGCTGCTTCCCTCTGTGGCATCCTTCTGCCATTGATGGGCTACATCACTGGTCTTGAGCTATGGAGTTGGCTGACCATGGACTGAACCTCTGAAACTGTGAACCAAAATAAAATTTTCCTCCTCTACATTATTCTTGTCAGGTTGTTGATCACAGAGATAAAAAAGCTGACTAGAACATTATTCCTTTACCCTTCTTTTTCTATCCAAGCCCCAGCAGATTTGACGATGCCACCAACATTGGTGAATCTTTTATACTCAGTCCACTGACTCAAGGGCTAATCTCTTTTGGAAACACTTTCACAGACACATCCAGAAATGATGCTTCACCAGGGGTCTGGGCATCTGGGTCAAGTCAACGTTGCAATACTGAATTACAAAATATGAGAGCCCTGGGGAACCTCAGTAACTATAAACTTCTTCCACTGCAAGAAAATCATGGTCTCTGTCAAGGAGAAACAAGTCCAGAGACTAGTTACAGTGTTGAGGGCACACTTTAATCAATAATCACCATCACAAAAGGAAAGAGCCCATCGTGAACTAAATTCACCTTTGACCTCTTCAGAGGTGACTGGGTGTTCTGGAGAGCTAGGGAACAAGCAGAGGCAGGACTGTAGACTCATCAGAGTGAGAGAGATGTGGGAGACAGGAGCCTCACACTCATGTGTTGGTGAGCACAAGTAGCATGTGCTTTGGACTCTCTTAAGTTCCTCGGGCAGGAACTTTAACGTTTCCTAGGGCTGCAGCCTGGAGCTCCTGGAAAATACTTTAGTGTGCATTCTAATCTGTGGGCCAAAATTGATGTCTAGTTGAGAAGCAGGCTGAAGGAGAGGCCAGCCTCCTTTCAAAGTTCCCCAAGAAAATAACCAGAGACTAGAACGCATTTCCTGACTACATTGTTAGGATTAAGTCTCCACTACAAAAATTATTTACTCACCCACCCAAAGAGCCATCAGATCTATAGAGCCGGCAACTGAAGCCATTCCGGCTAAAATAAAATAATAGTATGAATCCTCTCCCTTGCTGTCATGAAAGTGACATATGGTGAAGCCTCTTTCTCGGCACAGGATCCATAATTCAAACAGAAGTGCAGCCTACTTCCTCATTAGCTAAATTGTATTCATTGCAGAAAGAGCTTTTGGTAGCAGTATCGATCAGCAGGATGTACGATGGAAAAATTAACACAATTTGAAAAACTCCAGTCTCTGGAGTGTGACTCGCCATCTGGGAATGACTTATTAGGAAAGAATCAAGGAAGCAGTGTCCGGATATTACCTTTCCCTTTTACATAAGCAGGCAGCCCTCATTAATCTGAGCCCCGCCAACGTGGAGTTTGTAGTAACTCAGGACTGACAAGTGTGATCCCACCAGGGAGAAGATGCCATGCAAAACGTTTAGCCTGGGACCTCCAAGTTTCTCATACAGGTCAGGCACGCTCTCCTCGATCATTTTCATGTGTAATCTTGTACATAGCACCCAAGATGGACAGTATCCTCAGTGGGCAAAATCGATCCTTTTAATTCCAGGTTTGAAATTCCTACATTTCCAATGCTTTGATAATTTAATCCCCTCTCCTCATTTTAAAGCAATACCATTTTACACAATAAGAACCATTTTCTTTTTCCTTTTTCTTCTGCAGCATTTTATCTATAACAGAGTTTTCCAACGACAGTAACAAAGAGCTTTTTAAAATAAATGGTCAAGGTAGAAAAATGATAAATTTATATGGCTTAGTCACAGAACTCAGCCCTGACAAATTCACACAGAAGAATAAAACATAAACATTTGTTAATGAAGATCCACATTATCTTTTCTCTTCTATGTTCTAATAATTGAATAATTATCCCTCTGCCAGTAAATTAAAATAAAATTATGCTCTCCTAAGTCCATTATCCAAGTTATTTTTAATAATTTTCTATTTACTTGCCGATTCAAAATTGTTATTATTTCACTGGGTTTTCTTTTGTAATCAGTTCACTCCCACAGATGAAGCCTAAATGGGTTGAATAAAGATGCAAACTGTTTCCAAAGAACATGAATCGACCCAAATACGTGAGTGAGAACATGAAGTTAACGGCAGAGGGGCTGTGTCGGGAGGCAGGAGCTCCTAGGAGGTAAATAGCGTGCGATTATTCATTTCCTCCATTCACACTTCTTCTATGTTTATTATAAATCTCTAATTTGTTGTGAAGTGATTTCAAATTAAAGCTAATTATCAACTATATATCAATGTTTTAATTGCAACAAGTATAAAATGCACGTCTTCACATCAAAGCGGATGAGGAACAGCGTGCAGATCCGGGCCTCTGAGGGTATGGGCTCTGGGCAGTAGGAAGCCCCTCAGGAACAGTGGACAGGAGTGTGCAGGTCCTGGTCTCCTCGGACCGCCAAAAATGGAAAAGAAAAAGGAGAGAGAAATCCACAAATTCAGGCACTTGAAACAACAAAAATTTGCTCTCTCCTACTTCTGTAATCCAGAAGTCCCAAATCAAGGACATCCTTCCTTGCCTCTTCCGGCTTTCAGGGTTCTGGGTTCTGGCCATCCTTGGTGATCTATTCTAATTTTTATTTTTTTTTAACTGGAGATTGACCTCAGGAGTGCTGAACAACTGAGCCACATCCCCAAGCCTTTGTGTTTTGTTTTGTTTTGTTTTTTCTGTTATTTTGAGATAATCTTGCTAAGTTGTTTAGGACCTCCAAAAGTTGCTGAGGCTGACTTTAAAATTATGATCCTCCTGCCTCAGCCTCCTGAGCTGCTGGAATTACAGGCATGTGCCATGATGCCCAGCAGCCCTCCAGTCTTTGATACCACCTTGCATGGTGTTTCTCCCTGTGCCTCCCTGTGCCCTCTCAGTGTCTTATAAGGACACCGGTTACTAGATTTGGTGCTCACCATGATCTGATACAGTCTCTCATCCACACATATGTACAATTGCAAGGACCCTATTTCCAATGAGGCCACCTTCTGAGCTTGTAGGTGATCATGAATTTGTGAGGCACTATTTGACAGGTGACTTAAAAGTGGATTTGGAGAAAGAGGGGTGGCGCCTGAGTTGGTTGGAGACCCCATAAATTGAAAGTGAGTTGAGGTAGAAACACAACACTACTAGACATCAGGGGAAACAGGCTCATGCTGCTCTTCAACATCTGGGCCCAATCTACCTGCTCCGCCCTCTTCCCACCACAAAATCCACTCACTCTGATCACCCAAACTTCGCAGTTCTCCTGAGACGTGTGGCTCTTGTGCCTCTTCAAATTAGTAAACGAAAAATGTCTATCTCCACAGTGCCCATGGGGATCGCAAAGCTGGAACAACAGGGATTATTGCCCTCATATCCCAGCATCCCCTGAGAAGGACAAAACAAGACCTGAGACCCTTAACTCAAACTCCCCTCCAACCTATCTACCTACAAAAGATTTCAGGTACACACTAAGGAGATTGATCGGAGAGCTGTTTTCAAGAAAACCATCTAGAAGGAGGAGGAGGTGAGAACAGCTGTGTGAGGGATCCCGAAGCTCCGTTCTAACAGGGGGCCCCTCAGCACACACCTACAGGGCACCCCCATAAATTGTCATGAGCCAGGAGTCAGAGGGCACAGGGATGGACACTTGCCTACATGGGACAGGTTGGCTGGAGCTGCCCACGCAGAGAACAGAAGAAAGCCAGCTACAGTGGGAACACACGTCAACAAAGTGTGACTTCAGGTGTGCTTCCTGCATGGCCAAGAGACACAGCAGAAGTTGAGCTGTGTCAAAGGACCCTCTGTAAGAAGTCTGTCTATGGGGCAAGCAGACTCCAGAAAAAAGCAACTGGAGGCCCCTGACCAGAAGTGGGAATGTTGGCAGTCATAAGCCATGAGCAGGACTGTGCATAGTCCTTAGGAAACACTGCGGAGAGGGGAATTCCAGCTGCACTGTAAGGAAGCCCTACATAGTGGTTTAGATGTGAGTGTCCCCAGAAGCTCATCTGTGAAACAATGCAGGAAGGTTTAGAGGTGAAAGGATTGGGTTAGAAGAGCCTTAACCCAATCAGCAACTTAATCCCATGACAGGGATTAGCTGGGGGGTAAATGAAGGCAGGTAGGGTGGGCTGGGGAGGTGGGTCCCTGGAGGCACCTGCCTCTGGAGAGCTCTGTTTCTCTCTGCTTCTGGTGTGATGTCTTAACCCACTTCCCTCCACCACGCTCTTCCACCGTGATGATCTGCCCCACCTCTGGCCCTCAGGAGTGGAGCCAGTCTTCTGTGCGCTGCGACCTCTGCCGCTGTGAGCCCCCAAATAAACTGCTCCTCTTCTAATTGTTCTTGTTGGGTCTTTTGGTCACAGCAGTGAGAAAGCTGACACCCATGAGGGAAGAGTCAGCATGCAGACACAAACCGTGTGGAGATGCATTTGACATTTGAGGTTGAATTACAGAGCACCGGCTGCATAAACCTGTCCCTGGCTTTCCTCATCCATCCTGCATGTGTGAAGGAGTCAGATGCAGTAGATCCGATGGAGACAGAGAGAGGGGAAAAGCAACTGGTAAGAATAAGCTGGATGATGCTGTTGGTCACACACGTGCACATGTAAGTACGCACCTGTGCACACGCACGCGCCTTTAGCTGAACACAACGACCTCTTGCTCACCCTTGTCCATACCAGAGCTCTGCTAAGAGTACCAGAGACTTAGGCTGATCAGATATGATCATATTGAATAGTGCTGTCTCCAGGAGGGGACAAAGCCATTCAGCTAATCAGGAACTTCTTCCAGTAGCTACTACCCAGAAGTCACACTGATCAACTAATCTTCAAATAGTTGCCAAAGTATCATCTTGCCTCTCTAAGAAGGAGAGAAAACTGGGATATTTGTGAGCAGCTCTAATGACCACTGAGCTAACAAGAACAACAGAGAGATCAGGGTCCAGCCTTCCTTTCTGCCTATCCAGTCCCATTCCAGGCCAGGTGAACCACGGTTGCCCTTCAGACAGCAACAACCATTGCATTGTACAGAAGCCCATGAGTGTGCAATGATTGTACGAAGCATTTCTATGAAATAGCGGATGAATATATACCTGAAAATGATGTAAAAGATCTTTCCAAATACATACCTGTTTTGGAAAGGGAGAAATGGAAGGATCCCGCTTAATGGTAGAGAAGAGGGACCTTACAAATTCAGCTCACTCAACAAATCAGTTATGGCATTTCTCCTGATTCATTCTGTCTTCTTTTTCTGCAAGTTTTCTCCACATGGTAAAAGTTATTATTCCTTAAAGACTCCATCAGTATCCTGCTTCTCCTACTGGCCACGTGTTAATGCCTTCCCAGAGAGCTCCTTTCAAGCTCCATTCTAGAAGTTGATGCTTTATCTGCCAGAATGGATTTGGATCTTCCAGCGTGCGGTGGAAGAACTCTGCTTCTGTTCGTTCCATCATTGGCTTAATGTGTTTACAGGCTGCCTACTGAGGGGGAAGGAATGAGCAAGGTCAAGTCCGCGTGCCTTCCTGAAAGAGGCTGTGCGGAAGAAAGTCATTGGTGGGGACGGCTTTTTGAATTCAATATTGAGTTTAACATGCTTTGGGGGACTTTTGAGTGGAAAGGGGAAGGGGAAGTGGAGCATAGAGGCTTGGAAGAAAGCCTCAAATGCATGAAATAGTCATCCAGGGGTGGAAGCTATGGATTTGGGTGACAAAATGCATGGTGCGCACGTGAGCGCAATATGTCTCCCACGTCTCAGAAAAGGAGCAAAGCGTCAAACGTGAACACAAGCTCCGTGAGAGCAGGAAAAGTTTCCGTTTACGCCTCTGTCCTCATCACCGAGCACAGGGCTCAATACATCATAGGAAGGTGCTTGATAATTATTTGCAAAAGTCCAAACACAAGAATGAACTGGAGGGTCGCACAGAACCAGTGAAACCTAAAATCAGACCACAGAGGGAATGCCTGAATCCGGATCTGAACCAGGCTCTCCGATTTTTGAAGTCTTTACTCCTCTAATATATCCGACTGCCTTGGAGAAGGTAAGATGGTGACTTACAGAAAAAAAAGGAAACAGAAGTAAAGTGATGGAACCAGGTCACTGAGCTAGCAATGCACAGTCAGCCCACGTGGTTTTGCTTCTGCCAATGCCACATGGTTGCTTTAGGTGAATGGAAAGTCTGCTACTGAAGAATGAGTTCCCCAAAGAAAAAAGTTTGTTGTGACTGTGTGTTATGGTCTGGAGGGATGCAAATGGTTAAGTTAGGGGACTGAGAGGATTGCGATGTGATTGGTGGATTGACACATTTGACAGATTTGCAATCTGAACATACTATTGGGCGGTGACTGTAGGCAGGCGGGGCATGGCTGAAGTAGGTCTCTGGGGCTGTGCCTTTGAGGACTATTGCTTGCCCTTGGCTCCCAGCTTACTCTCTGCTTCCTGGGTGCCAGGAGCTGAGCAGCCCTCCTCCACCATGCCTTTCCACCACGATATTCTGCTTCAACATGGGCCCAGCACAATGCAGTCAACGAACCATGAGCTGAACCTCCGAACTCATGAGCCTAAATAAACTCTTCTTCCTCTAAGTTATTCTTGTCTGGTATTTTGTTTAAAGCCACAAAAAGTTGACTAATATATTATGTGAACAAGAATTAGACCCACAGTTAAGAAGCCCAGTACTCTTTTACAGCTGTGTGATTTGCTGAAGCGCGCACACACACGCACACACACACACACAAACTCATGTACTTGGGAAACAAAGAAAGACTGAGAGAGAGGGGAAGGAAGAAAGGAAAAGGAAAAGGAAATGGACAAGAAAATATATCCAATTTTCCTAAAACTCTATTTTTCTAAACTTCATTAAATACTTATTTTAATGGAGATTCTGGTTGAATAATTTTTTATTTAAAATTATTTTAATTTGTATAAATTTTAACAATTATGATGTGGCGGAAAATGGGATTACTCAACAGCTAATTACAGACTACTCTGGTTGAGAAGTCTGCCCGTTCATCTGTTCCCCTGAAGACTCTCAGTCTGAAGTCCCTCTAAATGTACCAATGATTGTCTGAGGTCCCTCTTTTCAGGCGCAGCCTGAGTACTCAGGGAACATGGGGTGGAACTTCTCCTTCCCAACATGCAGAGAGGTAAAGATGAAAGCTCCAGGGGTCAGGGATAAGTCAAAAAGAGAAGATGATCTAAGCACAAATGCCAACCAGTGACTTCCCAGCTTTGCAAAATGGGAGAGTTCCTTCACCTCTCCAAATTTCCATCTTCCGTGTGTGAACAGAAGACTGCGGGGCGTACTGTCCGAAAAGGATCAGCACATGGACACATTGTAGGCTCCCAGAACACAGCAGCAATTCCTGGAGATGGAGAAGTGAAGCAAGAGCCTCGCAGAGAGGGCACAGCTTGCGTGGGCATTGTCGTGAGGCCTGAGGACAATGACGTCCACGTTATAGGTTCAGTTACAACCCAGTTATGCCAAGGTCATAATCCCCGGTATCTAAGGATGTGAACTTTTTTGTAAACAGGAAAGGCAGATTCAAGTGGAGATGAGGTGCCTTATCAAGTACCATGGTGTCCACACGAGAAGGCAGCCGTGAAGAAGATGCACAGGAAGAATGCCATGTGAAGATGCTTGCAGAGGTGGCAGGGTGGGACCCACAGCCAAGAAACACCAACAATTTCAGTAATCACAGAAGCTAAAAAAAAGTCAGGCAAGAAAATCTCCCCTAGTGATTTTAGAGACAACATGATCCTGCTGACACTTTAATTTGAATTTCCACCCTTCAGAATAACTTGGGAACATATTTTTGTTGTTTAAGACCATCCAATTTATGGAATTTTGTTCCACGGCATCCCTAGAAAGCTAATACAGTGTGTATTTGTTTTTCATTCCTGTAAGGAAATATTGGAGGCAAGCTAACTTTGTAAAGAAAGGAGGTTTACTTAGCACTCAGTTCTGGAGGTTCTAGGGCATGATCTTGACCTTAGCTCAGCTCTAATGAGGACCTGCTTGGCTGTCACATCAAGGTGAGAGTATGTGTTTGAAGCAGAGAACACTTCTCCAAATGGGGAGCAGGGAGTAACGGGATCCCAAGGTCCCCTTAGAGGATGGAGTCCCCATGGATCTAAGCAGCCTGGCAGCTGCTTTCTTGACTCTCTCAGGTCCCCTGGTCAAACTGGCATGGAGTTCTCTACATCCCCTACTGACATCAGAGTCCCCACCTCTGAAAGGCACTACCTATTGACTTCTCCACACTGAGGACCAAGCTGGCAACACAGGATCCTATGGGAGGGAAGCAGCTTCCCCACCATAACTGTCAGTAAATCACTTACCGCAGTTGGTGCTCAGTTGGGGCCTCTTCTGCTTCCACACAGCCCCCCACAACACTTCCTGTTGTGAGATGCTGATTCTTCTGTGGCCTTGGGCACCAGTCTCACAGTGTTATCTGCCTTGGTGTGACCACAGGCACAATGGCAGTGCCTACACACAGCGCACCCCGTGTCCTCCCACGACTTCTCTTCCCGCACCAGTCTGGGGAATAGTTTCAAGACGTAACTCTGACCACCAGTTCAACCTCCAAAAAGCCCCCTGTTCCTAAGGTAAACGCACAACCTTCTTCAGTCTCTGTGGGCAAGCCCTGCCCACCTGCCTCATCTGGTTTCCTACCGCTCTACAGCTGAGTCAGGGTCCTGCCAAGGACAGGAGGGAGCACGGTGCTACCGCGGAATTGAACGGTCAGTTCCTCTCTACACGCCACCGCGCCATCACAAGTGGTCTTACCTCTGCCTCCTGGTTAGTGCCCAAGACCACGGAGGCCAGACAGCACTCCTATGGGGGACACTAGGTCAGACCCTCATTTACAGGCTATCTTAGCAACAAATGCCATTTACATTTCTTCATGACACTTGTCAGAATTTATATTTATACAGTCATGTTGTGATTGTGCTAAAGATTCTTGAGAATCCCTGGGCTATGAATTCCAAGAAGACAGAAACAGAGTCTGTTTACCCAGAGTTGGTTCTCCGTAGATGGCCTAGCACCTGCCATGTGAAAAGACAGTGAGTGGACAGGTGGGTGGAGGGACAGATGGATGAGGGGTGGATGTCTTGGCTTAGGCAGGTGGACATCTCCATTTCTGAGGAATGTGAATACAGGGTGCCCAGACCCTAGGCCTGGCAGCTGCTTTCTTTACTCTCTCAGGTCCCTGGTTGCACTGGCATGGAATTCTCCACAGGACCTACTGACATCAGTCCTTTTGATTTCTACCCACTTACCAGGCTTCAAACCTACTGACCTCCTTATCCCTGATGCCCTCACTTTCTAAGGAGCTTCCCGCCTGTGATCTTGTGGAATCAGCACAGCTCTGATGCTGGATACCTATGGATCCAAAGCCCGTCTTTCCCAAATACACGCCATATTGTTTTGGTCAAGTCTTTTGTATGTCGTTAATCCTCATAACTGTGAAGCTTTTGGGGTAAGGGAATTTAAGAAAATAGAAAAACTATTTCAGAGTACTTAAATGACTTCCCCAAGTTTAAAAAGGAGTGAAGCTAAAAAAAAACTTAGATTTCCAACTAAATCTGCTATTCTCCCCCCCCTCTTGATCACCATTCATATATTTCTTTAAAAATTCAGGATCTTTTCCATTGTTCTCCACAAAAACGGCACACTGAGAGACATGCACATTTGTTCTCAGTCTGAATTTTAGCTTTTCTTCACTGCCAGAGTTCAATTTAAATGCTTAGCTCCCACCTACTAAAAGAAAAAAAAGGGTAAAATAATTAAGAAACCTGGACCCAATGGAAAGCAATGTCATATCGCAAGAAATCTTGATTACTCCACTGGAAGTACGTGGTTACGCACAACATGTGTAAGAGCTTCGGAGAAAAGTCATCACAAATTAGGCGAGGTTAAACAATCAGTGAATGCAGCCGAGCTGAACAGATTACAGCATTCTAAGAGAAACTACACAGGATGGAGGAAAATGTTATAAAATTAAAATTAATGAGAATAAGTTTGACATTCATGTGTGAGTTTAAATTAACATGGATATAAAAAAATGGCACATTCTTCCAAAAGCAGGTGGCAGGGAGGGTACAACAGTGCGGGGGTTCCTTTGGTAGGTCCAGGGCTCTTCCCAGGTAAACTCACACTTCGGCTAGGTCAAGTTCAAGTTTCTTGTACCTTCTCTGCATCTCATCCTCCCTGAGCTTCGATTTTTATTTTATCTTTGCAATATATTTTTATGTACCCAGAACCAGTTCTGAATTAAAGCAAAAAACATAAAGGATAGAGTATTTGAAAAGCAAAGACTGAGAGGCAAGTGGATCTGCTTTTCCATTCTGGCTCCATTTGGCCATGAGACGCTGAGCCTTACACTGAATTTTTCAGTCTTAGTTCTGAGCCTCGACAATAAAAATCAGACTTCCCTTTCGCAGTCCCGTTGGAAGGAGTTGGTGCTGTTCTGTGTGCTGGAAAGATGTTTGACGGACACATAGCATGACTCTTAACTGGGGTCTCTAGCGATGACACTAGATGCTTAGAGAACAGTTTTCTTTATTTTTTTTTTTTTTGTTTTTTTTAAGGCATTTTGAAACCAGTTTGCTGAAAACACACCTGTACTCAGATTGATTGCAGCACCCCTTCACAAGAGCCAAGATATGCAACCAACCCAAGTGACAATTGGTAGAAGAATGGATAAAGAAAACATGGCGATGTAAAAAGTGGAATGCCATCCAACCAAAAGATTGGGATCCTGTCATTCCCTACAACACGGAGGACCATGGAGAAATTATGTTGAGTGAAATAAGCCATGCACGGAAAGACAAATCCTGCTTGACCTCACTTCTGTGGGAAGCCCCCAAAAATCAACTGCCGAGAATTAGGTCGAGTGGCTGCCGTGACTACTGGGGAGGGCAGAATCATGAGGTGTTGGTCAATTAGGAGGAATGAGTTCATGAGATCTATTGAACAGCAACGGAGGCTATAGTTATTGATTATGTATCATATTCTTGAAAAAGGTAGAGATTGTCGAGTGTTCTCATCACAACAACAAAAAAACCAAAACGCAACATGTGAGGTAGCACATCTGTCAATCAGCTAGCTAAATTTAACAATTCCACAACGCATACATACTTTAAAGCAGGTTGTATACAATAAATACATGCAATTCTATCGATTAACTAAAAGATAAAAATAAAAATGTATTATTGGGGGCTCATTAATGTGGGGGCAGGCTGGCAATTAAATTCAAGTATAGATTCCCAGCAATGTCCCAAATAAAGCCTCGTGAGAAACCTGCTGCTGCCCACAAAGAATGAGAGGAAGCCCTCTGCTCCCTCCCGCATTGCCACTTCTGCTCCGGACTCCACCTGGGCACCTCTAGTGTTGGAGAAGCCACAGAGGGGTCCCATCGGAGATAAAGCTCTGATGCCCTCAACCTGCCTTGGGTGGGACCATTGTCCTGCGCCTTCACCTGCTCACCTGAGCATTGCAGCAAAATATACTCGTCCCCATCACTTAAAGTGTCACAACTGAGAGCGCAACGTCAGCAAAAGCAGGGTTCGGAGCTGAGGCTTCTTTCATGTTTACTCTCCACTGGGCCTCCTGACCCCACCAGATGTTAAACCCTGGCAAGAACAATACGATCACCCAGGACCACTCATGCCCAGAAACGCACCAGTGAGGGTGTTTAGTAAGTAGTTCTTGAATGAAAAAATAGTGCAAGTGGGGAATGGGGTCACTGTCCCTCCTGGAGCCGTCCCCTGTTAGAGAGATGAGGAGAACAAGGCCCCAGAAAGTTTCAACCTCTGCAGGAGACCAAGGTACAGTGGAGAGGGTGGAAAAGAGAATGCAGCTTTGCTCAGGAGGTAAAGGCATGAAAGGTGTGCTGGTTGGCAGCCTGCCTTGCTTGCCAGCGAGGATGTGCCTGCCAGCCTCCCGCCAGGCTGCTGCCCACATCCCCCACAAATGACCCACGAGGCCCACAGCCCTTCTCCTGGAGGAGAGTCCTCTGCAGAGGAAGGAAACTTAGCCACCCCTTGGTTTCTGCAGGGGCTGGTTCCACTACTCCCTGGCGTAACAAAATCTGCTCTTGCTCACAGCCCTCATGTAAGATGTGTCCCTTGCGCTTCTTCCCATGTCCTTCACATCATCTCTGGACAACGTAAGACCTAACACAATGAGAACGCTCTGTGTTGAGGTCTGGATATGAGGCATCCCCTGAAGCTCACCTGTGCGGGAAAGTGCGCATGATTAGGTCATGGGGGGCGCGGCGAGGCAGCTGACTGATCCACTTGCTGGACTGGTAACTAGAGTGTGCCACAGGGTGGTAGCTGTAGGCAGGTGGGGCATGGTTGGAGGAAGTGGGTCACTGGGGCAGACCCTTGACAACCACGTCTTGTCCCTGGCTCCTCACACTCTGCTTTCCAGCTAACATGAATGCTCTGCCTTTCCTGAGGCCCAGAGCAATGGAGAAGGAAGACCCTGAACTGAAGCCGTGAGCCCAAAAATAGATTTTTCCTCCTGGACACTTTTCTTCTCAGGTGTTTTGGTCACAGAGGTGAAAAGCTGAGTACCTCACTGTGTAAGCAGCTGTTGGACTGTGTCACTGGGGGAGTAATGACAGGAGAAAGAGCGGACATGTTTGCATAGCGCAGTCGTTGGCCTCAGTACGTAGAATACAAGGGAGGGCTCAGCCAACCAGAGCCGGAGAGACAGGGCTGGTGCTGTAATGGAGGCCCCAGCAGCAGGCACCGCGTGCCACTTCACGGGAAACACAGTGAGGGGCAACTGGGAGGTTGGGTGCAGAACCTGGGACTCTGAAGGGTCAACTGTTCCTTCTCTGAAGGACAAGGAAATCCCTACCTCCAACCTGCCGCAGGTCCTCCAGCTCTTTCTGATTTCAGTGGAGAACCAGGAATGTCTAAGAGGCTGCAGGAAACAGCATCCAACAGCAATGCCAGCAAACTCGAGCTCCCACTGCAGCCCCCACATCCAACCCTCACCACACGCTGCCAGGAAGGAAGAGCCACGGTCCCTTTTCACAAACCAGGACACGGAGCACAGAGAGGTTGCCTGCTGCCCATAGCCACACAGACCATCGGAGCCAGAGCCCAACCCAAGCTGCAGGCACATGGCTCCTGGGTTTCAGAACACTGGAGGAAGAGGGATTACAAAAGCAAGAGAACGCTGGGTTTTATTTTCCTTCTACATATTACCAGGGAGATGTTTATGAAGCTATTATAACTTCCAAAAAAGAACTGGCTGCTACAAAGAGGAAAGACAGGGACAGAGAGACAGAGATAGAGAATCAGAGGAGAGTAATTCTTGAAGATTAAAATTATTATAGCCAATATTTTAAAATTTGAGAGAATACTTGAAGACTATAGTTCAGCAGTATAAATGGGAAGCTTTCAAATATTATTATAAAATATAGTATGGAATTACTGATTAAAATTTAATGTTCCCTGACCTTTTGGCCCAAAAATCCCAACCCCAGAAGGCACTTTTGGAGGTGCGTAGTCACAGCAGGGATCTGACTCTGGGATTTCCTTCAGCTCTCTGGCAGCACCTAGACCCTGGGGGCCTCTCAGATGCCCTACGCCAAGCTCAATGTGAAACGCACCCTTCTTTGCTAAAGAACACTCTCGACTGTTTTGGGGGAGGACACAAATGTTGTCATTATGAAAGCAGATTCATTAAATACTATTTTTAAAAGCAAGTTTCTATATTCCTGTTCTGTTAAGCCTAGGAACACGTGTCCATGTGTTCATGCACGTGAGTTGGGTGGATCTGGAAAGATGGTCATGACCTGCAAATCATAGAAATTAACTATGACAGCAAGGGCCATAGCAAGGCTCGGTGCGATCCGTGCCAGGGTTTTCCCACACTGGACGTACTGTGTACTTCAGCGTGTCTTCACAGCAGGGCAACTTCTGTAACACACAGAGAAGAGAGGCTGCCGATATGCAGAGCGGGAGGGGAGAGAGCAGATGCAGCTGAGTCTCTGCCCCTTCCTGGCTGCATGGCCTTGCTCACTCCGCTTCCCTCTCTGAGCTGCAGTTCGCTCACCTGTGACATGAACCC